>JAMZAV010004170.1:0-119297 GCA_024449915.1 Sweltsa coloradensis
ACCTAATAACAACAACTTTAAAAAAACTCATGTAGCAACTTGTAGATCGACAGCCACAACATTGTAAATACAATAACTCATGTAGCAACTTGTAGATCGACAGCCACAACATTGTTAATACAATAACTCTAATTTTAGCAAAAAACTTTGTGTAGGCGACAGGCCACAACATCTTATACGAATAACTTGTGCAAGTTGTGGAACTACAAATAAACAAAAACCTAGTAGCAACTTGTAGATCGACAGCCACAACATTGTAAATACAATAACTCATGTAGCAACTTGTAGATCGACAGTGACAACATTGTAAATACAATAACTCATGTAGCAACTTAACGATCGACTGTGACAACTTTTGAAATAGTACCCTAGGGCTAAAATTTACTTCACTGACACCGACATGCATTGTCAAGACTACCTCTCTAAGCATTACTTATTCTCTTTACAGATTGTCAATTGTCATACGAGTTAGTTTATAGACCCCTGTGGACCTGACACACAGAATTGTGATACTATTACGATGCGTACGAGTTTTTCGAATTAGAAAGTTGTCGCTGTCGATCTTAAAGTGTCGGTTTAGATAGGAAATAGTTGAGCCGCCTGGTTTATGAACACAGATGCCGAGCCTAAAGTAGACCCTAAGCTGGTCGAGGATAGCAGCCATAATATCGCCTGCCACTTGTTTTACGTACGCTTGTCTACTTAATTCAATTCAATTTACTTTATTTTTTCAAATATTATAGTACAATACATTTTAAATCATATTTATTAATTAACACTTAAAGTACCGTTGTAATTTGGTTAATGTAAAGATAATCTGTTTCAAATTAACATTACATAATTAGTAATTTAAATCTCATACACTAAAAGGCTAGGTTAAATATTATTATAAAGGAATACACATATAACGCAGAGTTATGTTATGTGTCAGCGTTATTAACGCTAAATATAAATATCATATTCACAGTATAAGCTAAAATTAACATCGAGTTAAAAATTAATTATGGCTCAAAAGAAACAGGTGAACAAAAAGGTGCTTTGATATAGTAGGTGTTTGGATTAATAATCCTTCTGTGCCAAGACACTCAGTCGCCGAACATAAAGCAAGCGTTTTGAGTTTCCCAAAGCATTTCACGAAATATATCTAACACGAGTCCATCAATTCCTAATGATAAAGCCACGATTTTCAATTTACTTCCGTACAGAAACGTTTATCCCCAATCAATACTAGGCCTACGGGAAGTGTTTTATCTTGGTCGGCGCAATAGCTAGAAAGCTCATGCATAATAATGAGAAATACGCTCTGCGAGATTTGTATCAGAGTTTTAAGACCGGGAAAAAGGTGAATCGTGGAAAATATGTAAGCAAAATCCAGGCCAAGTTTTTATCAGTCGGAGTATGAAGTAAGCTCACCGTATGCAGAGGAACAAACTTACTTTAAATTGTGCGTTAACAAATATTTATAGAACATTGTTGAAACAGGTCAAGTGGTACAGTTTTTCCCTTGGTGGGCCCAAAATTACACCTCACTTTTGAGGGAATAAACAATTTTAAAAGAAACTTTTGTAGAACAGGAAAATGATATTTTAAAAATTAATTGAACTTAACACTGTTCTTAGGTAGGAAGTTAAGTTTTTATTTATATTATATTTATATTTATATATAATTTATTTATAAAAACTTAATTTCCTACCTAAGAACAGTGTTACGTTCAATTAATTTTTAAAGTAATAACACATGTTTATAACGAAAAACGAGACCTTTTTTTACTGATAAACTTATATACATAGACGTTAACGTGGTGTATTTATTTATCAGTGTTGCTACGTACGTTCAGCTACAATTCTCTACAATGTTTGACAAAACAAATTTGGGCTTCGTACAAAATTCTCAAATAAGTGAATCTTGGAACTTCTTTCAAAATATAAGTTTCTTTTAAAAATGATGAAACAAACTGAAGAAATAGCACAATAATATTTGACTCAATTTCGATAGATTCAAACGCTCATCCTTCAACGCGCCTATAAATTAAGAGAGTTTGCATCTAGCGAGCTAATACAAGTTTGAAGTTGATATTTTAGCTACCTACCTTCATCAAGTTTTGAATGAAGATTTTAAAATTACAAAAATGAGAATCAGTTGTAATTTTAATGTGCATGCTAATTTCTGGTTGTTATTGTACCTTAAAAGCGCGCTTAAAAAATTAAAATTGTGACGTGCTTGTTTATAATAACTTTATCATGATAAAAAAAATCAATTATGAATAAATAATAAATAAATAAATACTCTAATAATATCGAAACACATGTTGTGGATGAGTTTCGACACACCACGTTTTATTTATTTACTAGCTTACCCGTCACGCGTTGCTGCGACGTATGCCAGAACCCTTGACGGGAGTGTAAATTAAATTTTTATCGTGGGAAACCTGTTATAGGGGCAATTGCCCCTTTAGGGACTATATGTGCGGTAGGAAATTGGAAGGGATGTCCGAGGGCTTTTTAAGGGGATTTAAACCCCTTTGCATTCCCCTTTAACGACTGGGAAAAACCTCGAAAAACCTCAGTCAGGATTCCCGGTCTCGACGGATTGAACCGGGAACCCCCATCAAACGAGTTTTTCCCTTAGCGCCCGAGCCAAACTGGCGGGACGGGAGTGAAATTCCCATAAAACAAATAGTAATGTGAAAATTTTCCTGGTATATGCCCAACGGTGTTGAAGTCAATTATTGGTGAGTCCTCTTTGCGGGCCCCGATCACCACGTGGGGAAGTTACAAAAAAATGAATAGCATAAAACCTTCCCCGTGAAAAAAATAAAAATATGGCCAAGTTTCAGGGAAAATGGTGAGTGGTTGTAAGATAAAGGAAAAATACAGACGACAGACACTCAATACTTTCGTTTTTTAAATAATAATATAATTATTAAAAGTCTTAAAACACATCAGACCTTTTTTGCGCCCCTAATACATCAAATAAAAAATGGTGACAATAAAATGGGAAAGTACTCGGAGAAAAAAAAAGAGGATGGTTGGTTAAAAACAGTTCCCAAAAAATAATAAGCATCCCAAAATATAAAACCCATTAAAAAAATTTTTAAATTTCAAAAAAATGAAACATATAAACAATTTGATATCTTAAAGGAGTAGGACCATGATAGACGTAACATGTCAGCGACATACCCACCAGTGAAAGGAGGATGTCAGTTTTTCTTGCAGTTTTTGTCATCAAATATTTTTCGTGAATTTTATGTTGCTTTTTTTTAAACAATGGCTTAAAATATTCAAAAAAAAAAAAAAGTCAAACAAAAGAATTCAAAATTCATATTAAAAATGTAATAAAAACGTAGAAAAAAGCCCATTATTCAAACAGCATTATGTACACGTTGAAGATAATAATCACGATAAATCTGCTTAGCAAGTGATAAATTCCCATTTTGTGAAGGAGCTCCTAAATGAATTGTGTGGAAATATTGTCCCCTGGCTGCATGGACGCAGAATGCAGTTTCTTTTTATTCTGAAGCTCTCTGAAGCTCCACCGATTGTCCTACTCCTAGGCGATTATGGTTTGCACCAGTAAGTCAAAGTTCGTATCTGCGTTTAGCGATCAAAACAGTTTAAATCTTGCTTGGTTTAAGTATAGTTATGATACCCCCAAAACTTTTGGAGTAATTTCCAAAGCTTACATGGGATATTATTATTTTGGATGGTGTTATTGTTCTCTGATCGCGCAAAGTGCGGATTCTTTATTATCAACCTACCTCCAAATTTCACAATTTTTGGTTGAAATTTCGAGGTCAAAAAGGCCGAGAATGTGTGCAAAATTCCCTTAGCGATTATTAAACACACATAACAAAAACTTGTAAAAATACAGCCAAACCTTACACACTCAAAAGAAATGAGATCTAAAAAAAAGGGCCAAGCTATTACCCTTCACATTTTCGCATTCTTAATTCTAAAAAACAGTGTCCCCTTAAAAAACCTTGAAAAGCTTGGCAAAAATAGAATTTTGCAACTATTAATTTTTAAAAGAAGAGTTACCAAAAACTTTTTTTCCCGTTAATTTTTAAGTAATGGGTCATGCAAATTCTATTTGCCAAGCTTTTTCAAGGGTGTTTTAGGGACAGTACGTTTTTGAATTAAGAATGCGCAAATGTGGGAAAGGGTAGATGAGCTTGCCCTTTTTTTAACTCATTTCTTGAGTGTGAAGGGTTTGGGGTTTTTTAAAATTTTTTATGTGTGGGATCTATTACTTTTTCAAATTCCATTGCAAAATTTTTTTGTTAAAATATATAAATTTATCAAAGCGATTTAATGCTATTTGGGATTACAATAAACAATAGAATGAAAAAATAAGTGGTACAAAGACTTGCTTTTTTTTAACAATGTAGGCGATTATTTTCACGTAATATAGTTATTGTTTATTGTATGCCTGTATAAGGCTTATTTTAAAAACTTTATTTTTGGGAAGCCTTCCCCCAATTTTTTAAAAATTTCTCTTTCGAAGGGAATTACATCATTTTCCTTAATGTCCATGGTAAAATTGAACGTTTTAGCCCCACCCGTTTTGGGAGAATCGCTGGGCAATTGAAAAATGACGAAAGATGTAGTAGTAGCTGTGTAACTACGCCCTTAAAGTGATTTTTAGCATGTTTCAAGTCATATTTTCACCCAAAAAGGGGTGCTTACCCCAACCAAATTTTGGGATGTGTTTTTGGGGGCCTAAATCCCTCGATTTGTAGTTTTCAAGTTCCATCACTTCATGATGGGTGGGTGACACCTCGAAAACACCCAAAAATTGTTGTTAAAGGTGCCCGAGGTGTAGCGCACCGCGGTTGGCGCGGCGCCCCAACGGGCACCCAGATTTGCATTTTAAAATTGGAAAAACATGAGCATCTATAGACGGGAAGGGGAAAAAAAAATCTGGAAAAAAAATTAAAAAGTGTAAGCACTAATATTATCATCGAAGCATACTTTATTAATTTGGAATATGCATACACAAGCATAAAATATAAATCTACTTTTGATTATGATTATACAATTACGACTAAGTTATAGTACAAACAGATCCAAATTGTAATTGAAAAAAATTTTGGATCGTAGAGCTTTCAATGAGTTGATTTTGATATTTTTTTAATGACTTCGTTTTTTTACAACATTTGATTTGGGTATGTCATCAGTTTTAAGGGCCTACGATTTAAAAAAAAGATAGGCGAACAGAAATTTAAAATTTTACAAAATTTCGAAAACAGAAAAAAATAATTAGGGTTATAAATAGGGAATTTTTTGGTAGCCAATTTGGGTGAGCAAAGGAAAATTCAATTTCAGACCCCCAAATTTTTGGGGGGTTTGTTTTTTTTTGTTTTTTTGGAACCCCCTTTAAGGGGAAAGGATCCCATCGATGGTTTTGGGGCCTTAAAATTGAATTGAGGTGGTTTTTTTGGGGCTCGAAGAATATTTTTAATAAATTTCTTTTTCATTTTTTTTCGTTTTGTGCGTTATTTTGGGGCATTTTGGGGGGATTGACCAACCCCATGGGGCCTTAAATTTCATATTTTTACTGGACATTTAAAGGGAAAGGGTGAGGATTCTTTGGGAAAAAAAAACTTAAAATTTTCCAGAATCCAGAAAATAATGTTTTAATTGGTTTTTTTGGTTTTTAATAACAATTTTCAAGTAACATAAAAACTTTACAAAATCACCAAAAAATGGGGGTTCAAAAGGCACTTTAAAATAAAATGATCCCACGCAACTAAAAATTACAAAAAAGCCTCATCCCTCAACGCACGGGAACTTGGGTTTTCCTAGTTTTTCAAAAAGTTTATACGCCTAAAATAAAAAGGGTTTTGTTTAAATACAATAATTAAACAAATAAGAATTCTCTAGATATATGGGGGGCATGGGGTTTTCCCCCGCTGGGGAATAAGTAAGGTTGGGTTTAGCCGGACGGAACCCACATCTAAATTATGTAAAAGCTGTGCTTTGAGTCTTATCTGAACTAGGTCGGGAAAGTATTGTTTTGTGTTGCTAGTGGGTTGTGAGTCTAAAGTATTGGCAACATTGCTATCAACTCTGTTCACGCCTACTATAGGTGTCTCTTTTCTTATTTGACTACATTATTCGGTTCACGCCATAGACACACAGCGTCTACTATTTGTATTAGTAAAACTAAACTATCACTAAACGACTATTTCGAGTTTCCCAATGTTGACATGTTAACAAAGAGTTCAAAATAAAAACTTGAAATTTAAAAAAAAGATATTGCGTTTTTATCGAATCCGAATATAAGAGCACGGTTTAAAGTGGGAATCTACCAAATCTATTTCTGGTGGCTTTAGTGAGTGCCTTAGCCAGCCCTGTACGTTTTGTCTGGTAACATGGGCAATTTTTAGTAATTAAAATGCGTATTTTTTTGGCAAAATAAAAAATGTATCTAGGCGTAATACAAATTAATAAGATCCACATATTGTAGTCCAAAGGGAGCCCAAAGCCGGTAAAATTTCAGTCGTTGCAGGCTGTATTATAACGATCAGTCAAGAGCGCAACCACAGATAATAGAGTACACTACGTGCAACGGTTCGGACACAACAATTCGGCACACTATTGTGGAGTACGCCGATTCCGATTGCAATTGTACGCCAAATATTTCCCCTATTACTATGTGCGTGACTCAAGTACCGACTTCAGCCTTCTGACAACCCTTTTTGACGTATGACGTCATAGGCAACCCTACAATGGTTATTTTATGGCTTTACACCTACACCTTAATGAAATAAAGTTTATATAAAAATGAAAATGAAAAAAACTCACATTTCAGGCAAACAGATAATAATCTGTAATGTCTTGTACTAAGTGTGACTACTGGCTTGTGACCGTTCAGTGGGCTTTGCCAACGTAGACTGTGTCGCCGAGTTTAATCACCCCCCGGGTATGCAGCCCCAAGTAGAGCCCCATCACCGGGGACTCCCCTTCAATTGCTATTGCTGCGGGATCAGTCAGCCTGCGGTACCTGTAGGATTCAACAGATCAGTTCCATTGCAAGAGCATGCTGATTGACGGAGTCATGATAATCAAGTATGTAATATGAACAGGGTCTGGGAGTAACTTGGTGGCCTGGATTATTAGAGCCCCATCACCGGGGACTCCCCTTCAATTGCTACTGCTGCCGGATCAGTCAGCGTGCGGTACCTGTAGGATTCAACAGATTAGTTCCATTGCAAGAGCATGCTGATTGACGGAGTCATGATAATCAAGTATGTAATATGAACAGGGCCTGGGAGTAACTAACTTGGTGGCCTGGATTATTAGAGCCCCATCACCGGGGACTCCCCTTCAATTGCTACTGCTGCCGGATCAGTCAGCGTGCGGTACCTGTAGGATTCAACAGATCAGTTCCATTGCAAGAGCATGCTGATTGACGGAGTCATGATAATCAAGTATGTAATATGAACAGGGTCTGGGAGTAACTTGGTGGCCTGGATTATTAGAGCCCCATCACCGGGGACTCCCCTTCAATAGCTACTGCTGCCGGATCAAGTCAGCGTGCGATACCTGTAGGATTCAACAGATTAGTTCCATTGCAAGAGCATGCTGATTGACGGAGTCATGATAATCAAGTATGTAATATGAACAGGGTCTGGGAGTAACTTGGTAGCCTGGATTATTAGAGCCCCATCACCGGGGACTCCCCTTCAATTGCTACTGCTGCCGGATCAGTCAGCGTGCGGTACCTGTAGGATTCAACAGATCAGTTCCAGATTGACGGAGTCATGATAATCAAGTATGTAATATGAACAGGGTCTTGGAGTAACTAACTTGGTAGCCTGGATTATTATTGTGTAGGATCTGATCACCACTTTGGTTGGCATCACGGTTAGCGCTCCTCAACCACGAGGAGGATTCTAGCTTCTCTGTTATTGGTACGTCTTTGACCCTTATTTGCAGCTTTGCATTAACACGACGTATATAGTGCAGTCGAATTCTAATAGAAAAGCGCCAATAAAAGTCATTATTACGTGGAATTTACCTTTTTAATAAAAAACAAACAACATTGAAAAAGCACAAAAGAAAACAATTTCATGGCAAAATGTTGTTGTATTCGGTATGTATCTTTGTATTTGGATGAGAGCAGCGAAGCCTTCAATTTCGATTACCCTGAAAAAAAAACTCGGGTGTGCTTTTTTAAATAAAATTAAATTGTTATTCGTTTTCTACCAGACACCAAAAAACGGCATATGCGATCTTGATAAAAATTGGAGGGGACCTTCGAAATCTTTGAACTTAGACCTGCCAAGTTTTTGGGTACATTCGAAGAAACATTTCACATGAATATCATAATCCCCACAAATACAAATTTAAAAAAAAAACGTCAATCAAGCTCTCCTTCAAAAGTCTTCGACTGTGAAGGCTGTGAGATATAGAAGTTGAGCCAAGCTTTTCATTCTTTCTTCCTAGTTTCGCTTTGAAAAGAAGTTAAATCATTTCGCCTGTTGGCTTGGCGCTCGTCAACAGGCGAAATGATCTAACTTCTTTTCACAGCGAAACTAGGGAGAAAGAATGAAAAGCTTGGCTCAACTGCTATATCTCACAGCATTCACAGTCGAAGACTTTTGAAGGAAAGCTTGGCTGCCTTTTTTTTTTTTTTTTTACAAATTTTTGTATTTGTGGGGATATTACATCTTTTTGTTGTTTGTTCCCTATCAAGGCGTGAATGATGTACTTTGAATGATTAAATTTGTTAAGTTCAGAGTTGTTTTTTGCTATTTTTGGGCCCACGGTCCCCTCAAATTTGCCCCCTTGTGTTTTAAGCGCTAGATATATATAATGGTTTAGAGCATGTTTAATTTCAAGCTTGTACAAAAAACTACGCCTGAGTAATTACGCGTTTTGATTTTGATTTTTATTTCCCCAGTCCTTATTGCCCAGTTTTGGTTTTGAAAGCTAAAGTGATTGCGCATAAGGGACATCTAAGTGTGGCCCAAGTTCCAAATCTAAAAGATGACCGTTTTCTCTGTATAGCGTCTTATTCATAAGAGTACGGAATTACCTAGCTTTTGATTTTCTCCGGTACCCGTTACCCAATTTTGCTTTCCATATTCAAAAGTGATAAAGAATGAGAGATATCCAAGTGTATTCCACGTTTGAAACTTATCAGTTGTAGCGTTTTCTTTGAATGATTCATTTCTTAAAGTTCAGATATGTTTTTTGTCATTTTTGGGTCCATGGTCTTCCCCAAATTTAGCCTCTTGTGTTTTGGACGCTAGATATTTATAATGGTTAAGAGCATGTTTAATTTCAAGTTTGTACAAATTACCACGCCCTAATAATTACGTGTTTTGATTATCATCTAAATTTTTATTTACCCCGGTCCCCGTTACCCGATTTTGGTTTTGAAAGCAAAAGGCACTGCGTCTGAGTTACATCTAAGTGTGGTCCAAGTTTCATAGTTCTAAGATTTACCGTTTTCTCTGTAGGACTCAATATATCTCCGCGGAGAATTAGCCAGCCGGAAGGTTTTCGACGAGTTGAGACACGTTTTTAACACAGAACGGGTTATCGGATCGGGTTGATTTTTTTTTGGAAGGTCGTGGAACACATCAGGTCATATACCGAGTTACAAGATTGTAACTCTTTCGGGGTGGCATGTGCAGATAGCTGAAAACCCCCCAACTCGAGTAGCTGTATACAGGGCCGCAAGTTCGTCGTCGCATAAGCAGTCGCGTGCGCTTGGCTGCGGGCGACGACCGATGCCCTAGATTCAGTGGCGGATAGCCGTGATTCATGGAATAAGTAGATCATTTCGCCTGTTGGACGAGCGCCAAGCCAACCATTTCGTGGTAAAAAGTAAAAATTTTAAACCCAAAATCATTTAAAAATGCTTGGCCATGAATTTGGTTCCATTACGAGAACTCGAAAAAGTCATGGCCAAGCAATTTATTTATGATTTTGAGTTTAAAATTTTACTTTTTTCCTACGAAAATGGTTGGCTTGGCGTTCGTCAACAGGCGAAATGATCTTATTTCTTTTCAATGCGAAAAACTAGGGAGAGAAGAATGAAAGCTTGGCTAAACTTCTATATCCACACACATCCAAATTTTGATTTTCTCCGGTCCCTTTTACCCGATTTTGGATTTGAAAGCAAAAGGCACTGCGTCTGAGGTACATCTAAGTTTGGTCCGAGTTTCAAAGTTCTAAGATTTACCGTTTTCTCTGTAGGGCTTAATTTAGCTCCGCGGAAAATTAGCTAGCTAGCTAGCCAGCCGGAAGGATTTCGACGATGTTGAGAGCCTTTTTTCACACAGAACGGGTTATCGGATTGGGTTGATTTTTTTTTGGTAGGTCATGGACCACATATCAGGTCATTTACCGAGTTTCAAGATTGTAAATCTTTCGGGGCGGCGTGTGCAGATAGCTGAAAACCCCCCAACTCTGGTAGCTGTATACAGGGCCGTGAGTTCGTCGTCGCCTAAGCAGTCGCATGCGCTTGGCTGCGGGCGACGACCGTCGCCCTAGATTCAGTGGTGGATAGCCGTGATTCATGGGATTGATTTTCAAGATTTTCATGCACATAATAATGTATAACGAAAGGTATCTACGTATCAAGGGGGAAGCGAGTACGTTTTTACAAAACCAGGGCATGCTTGAAAGCCATATAGTTGTTACTGCCCCTTTTCGTCGAAGGCGAGAAAATTTTCTAATTTACAACTTTAGATGGCCTAATAACAAGTAAAAGAATCGAAAATGGCACAATAGGTGATGGTAATGATTGGCTGCGCAATCAAAATAGGAATCTTATGGGGGAGTGGGGGATGACGATCGCCCCACCGCACTGCCCTCCACTGTATCCGTTACTGATTTTGTTGAATCATTTTAGCTTCTCTACAATTGAAAAATACTAGGAAAAACGCTTAAGTCCCGCCGCGTTGTTGGATGAGCGTAATTGGTGCATTGACCTGCAATGTGTTATGAAGATTTTCTGTTGATTTGTGAAAAAATTATTGCTTAGTCGATTTTTTTAAAATTAAATTAAATTATATAAAAAATTAACTTTATTCTTTTATTTTTTCTTAATCGTAATTTTAAAAAATAAAAAAATCTTTAAAATTGCTATTTTCATAAAAATAATAATTCGATTAAGCTCAAATTTTACACAAATATAAAAATTTCATAAAATTAAGGTTCTGTAAAAAAATCATTACGATAGGATAAAGCATGTAGGTGTTATAAATGAAAGAATTGTTAAAAAAAAGAAAAAATCCGTAAATTTCGATTTTCATGAGAAATAATTTTCGATTGTTCTCAAATTTCACACGAATATCTTAATTCATAAAATTAAGGTTCTGCAAAAAAATCATTAAAATCGGATTAAGCATGTAGATGTTATAAGTCGAAGAAATTTTTAAAAATCGGAAAAAATCGTAAATTTGCGATTTTCATTAGAAATAATTTTTCGATTGCGCTCAAAAAAAGTGGCAGTTCTAAGTCAGAGATTTCGAAGGCCTCCACTAAATTTCATCGCAATTGGAGTATCGGTTTAGCCGGAATCGTGTTAACAGACAGCCAAAAATACAAAAAAAAAGAAAAGGAAAAAAAAACATTTCGGATTTTTTCTCCAGTGTAGTAAAATGGAATCTTCACTTCGCTCGCTACGCTCGCTACGCTCATCCAATAAAATATATTAAAAATGTAAATTCTTGTTTCTGTTCAGGCATGCACAGAAAAGGTCAACCAGTATATTTTATGGTTGTAGATTTGTTATTCGCAAGACAAGAAAATGCCACAGGACAATTTCCACAATTGAGTCACAATCCGAATAATCCGATTTATCACCAGACTTGCAAGATTTACAAAAAATAACTCTAAATCTCGAAACTAACTAATCTGTGAACGTTTTCGTAAATGAAGATAGCTCAAAACTTTGTTATTGTATAGACCGATTTTTTTTTATTCAGAATATTTGGAGGAGTGAAACAATCCGAGGGGTGCTTCAGCCCCTGAGCACTCACGAAGTCGGCGCACCTGCTTACATATGTTATGATTTTAAGTACAATCGTACTTTTAGGGCAACGATTGGTTAATATGACCTCACTGCCCCGCACCTTTTCGCGGCTGCCACAACGAGGCGCATGTCGGTTCTCGGTCTCTGGATTGGATGTTGGATGTACAAAAGGTCTCACTGGCCTTAATCCCGCCTATTATTAAGTCCTTAATCAATTGATCAATCAATCTCTCTGACTCGCAGAGCATGTCCACTCTGGCGGCGAATGCAGGAAACGCGGTAAAGAGGATAGAATCTACCTACACATGCTATCCTCGCGCGTAAGAAATTAACTAATTGAGATCAGTATTGTGATGTTGTACGTATGCACACCACAAGCAGCTGAAAAATGCATTGGAGCCACTGAAAACGTAATCAAACACCGTCTGGGTTAATCAACTACCTACTGTTATGTTCTTCAAGTTAAATTTATTTCTTACTTTGAATATTATCTGTCCACAATCCACCTACCCATTTGTGTATCTTTGCTGATGCCACTTGTTGGAAGATAAGTGTCTCAACACATGCACATGGGTTTGGGGTTTTAAAAAAACCCCCCAAAAAAATACGAAAACAAAACAAATTCCAAAGGAAAATCTGTGAGTTTATTATTAAAGGGGATTTTTTCTTTTTAAAATTTTAGTGGGGAAAGGCATAGGTTTTAAAAAAAAAGCTCCCTGGCATTTTAGGTGAAAAAAGCTATATGTAGGTAGTATAAATCGTTCGTGGACCCCTAGAATACAATGAGAATCTTAAATTCCCTTTTTGGGTTTGAGACCGGAAAATTCTAAAAAAAAGATGGTCCCCAGCCATTCACTTTTTAAAAAACTAGGGGTTTTTTTGTAAGGGTTTAAACCGTTTTTAAATTTTAAAAAAGGTCCCATTAGGAAAGGTAAAGAAAAAGATATTTTAATTAAAATTTTCCCCTTTTCCACGAAAATCCATATATTTTAGGTTATGTTAAAAAAAACCTTAAGTTCCTACTTTATACTTTGTCTTGTCCCGGAACAAATTTTTTCCCAAAAAGGAAAAAGGGGTTTACTTTTCCCGAAATTTCCTCAAGTTTCTTTTTTGGTACATTATTTCTATGTGTTTTAAGGAATCCATGCATTAATTTTTTCCGACAAAAAAAACCTGAGTTTATGAAATTTGAAGGGGACGGCATGATAGAGAATATATGGGATACTAATTTACTATGTGTGATCTTTATTGGATGGGGTTTAGCGAGCGTAGCGGGGCGAAGCGAAAAATTCCATTCACTAAACGGAGAAAAAAAACCCGGGAATTTTTTTTTTTTTTTCTTTTTTTTTTTTTTTTTTGGTTTTTTGTGTGTTTGTTGAACACGATTCCGGCTAAACCGATACCCGTTTGCGATGAAATTTTAGGGGAGGCCTTCGAAATTCAAAAATTTAAAAAACCGCCACTTTTTTTTTGGGGCGCAATGGGGAATTTTTTCTCAAAAAAAAACGCAATTTTACGTTTTTTTTTCGTTTTTTAAAAAATTTCTTCGACTTAAAAACCCCTACATGCTTTATCCGATTGTAATGTTTTTTTCCCCAAACCCCTTTTTATTTTATAAATTAAGATTTGTGTGAAATTTGAGCATAATCGAAAAATTATTTCTCATAAAAATCTAATTTTAGGGGTTTTTTTTTTCTTTTTTAAAACAATTTTTGATTATAACCCCTCCCTGTTTTTACCCTATTGTAAAAAATTTTTTTAAAAAACCTTCATTTCTTTGAATTAAATATTTGTGTTAAATTTGAGCCCAATTTCGAATAATTTTTTTAGAAAATTTGCAATTTTACGATTTTTTCTTTTTAAAATTACGTTTAAAAAAAAAATTAAAGTTAATTTTTTTTTAAATTTTAGTTTAATTAAAAAAAATTGGGTTTAATTTTTTTTTTTAATTAATTTTAATTTTAAAAAAAAATTTTCGCCTAAGTAATAAAATTTTCCCACAAAAACCAAACAGAAAATCCCCCTTTAACACATGGCTCAATGCAAATACGCTCATCCAAAAACGCGGGGGGAAATTAAGCTTTTTTCTGGGTTTTTAAAAACCCCATTTTGTCGAGGCAAAAAGGGTTTTTTTTTAATAAAAATAATTATATATCTGGTATAAATCGTTCGTAAATGAACCGAATTTAATTTTTTGGGAGGGGGAAAATTCGATTTTTTTTACTGGCCCTTTCCCCTTGGCAAAAAAAAAAAGATGGCCGCCGTCTTTGAACTTTTTTAACTAAAATAATTAAAAGTATTTCCCGTTTTCCCAATTAAAGGGTACCGTTGAAAAAATAATTAAAAATACCTACAAATGATAAAATAAAAACCATTTTTCACGAAAGTTTAATTTTTTTTGGGTTTTGTTTGGTATGCTTTTTTTGATTTTTTTAACGATTTTTTCAGGGTCCCAAGAGGTGGAAAAAAATAGGTAGGGGATAAAACCCCGATTCGTTATAAAACAGTGCTTAAAAAAATTTGATGGGATACTTTCGATTTTTTTTACTGAGCCCTTTCCCTTTGGCAAAAAACAAAGGCCCCCCCAATGAACTTTTAAATCGCATATTTTAAAAAGTACATACCCGATTTTTGATTCACATATACCGTTGAAAATTTTAATGAAAAGAGAAATAAACTAAATATTTATCTTTTTGACAAAAATTTTAAAATTTACTGGGGTTATGTTACAAAATTTAAAATTATTTACTACACTCGTCATCGTATGGAAACTTTGGGGCATATAATCTAATACATGACAAAAAACGGTTTTTGAATCTTTTTGGCTTGATTATCCGGAATTTTTTATGTATTCAATGAGTCCTTATTTTTATGTTTGGGAAAAAATTAAAAACCGAGAAATGTTTTTGAGCGAGGGCATGAGAAAATAAAAATTTAGCTACGGGGTTTTTGGTCTTGAGGTTTTAAACACATTTCTTTTCGAGGCAAAAATAGGTGAAAGAATTATGTATCTGGTTAAAATCGATTCTTTATGAAAAGTACTTTAAAAATTTTTGATGGGGTAAAATTCGTTTTTTTGGCCCGGGAGACCTGCCCGTCGCAAAATAAAAAAAAGGGATAGCCCCCGGGAAAAAAAATTTTGTTTAAAGGGAAAATTTGGGAAAGGTTTTAAAGGGGAAGAAACCACATTATATATAGGCCTATTATATCACAATAAAAAGACAAATTAAATTTCCCCCAATTTAAAATTCAACAATTTCAATTCAATTAAAATTAAATTTCAATTCAATTAAATTTAAAATTAAATTCCAATTCAATTAAATTCTATTCAAATTCTTTATTTACCAACATGAGCTTGCGCTCTTTACAGTGGTTTTAGTTGAGACACAACCCAACTTTGGCCGGGGATCGATCCCATGTCTCCGGAGCAAAAGACCACCGGGAACGCGGTAGTGTATTTGCTGCTAAAACTATTTGGTGCCATTTTTATATTATTAAGCACATCAAATTCTTAAGTTATTCAGTCACCACTCCCAGTATTCTAGTCCGCGCCAGGCCAGCGGGAGACCTGGGTTCAATTCCTGTTTTGTTTGTTTGTATTAAGATATATCTGGATTTTCATAATTACAATTATGATAATAACAATAAAACCCCCTCAAGAGTGGGTGCATAAGGATTTAGTATTCGGGCGACCATGATTCCGAGAAAAATTAAGCCCCCAGGGTCCACGTTCTCTTGGTATTCGAATGTTTTTTTTTATATTGTGTTTTGTACCGTAATTAAATTTTTTGCATTTTTTAATTTAATTTGGGAAAAGGGCATCATTTTTTATACTGTTTTTAGGGTTTCTTCCACAGATGAGGGCTTTTTTGCATGTTTTTGTTTGATTTTAAAGGGGAGGGGGACATTTTTGTGCTCTATTTTTCGTTTTGAATTCCGTTCCCAATTGGGGGCCTATTTAGTTTATAAAACAAAAAAATAAAACATTTTTTGCTCGTTTTAAATAAATGTATTTTCCATTATTTTGATAAAAATTTCAAAGAATGTTGTACATTTGTATACTCTGGTATAATACAACGGCCACAAAAATAAGTGGTTTATAACAACTTAGGTTCCACACCGTTCCCCACATGCCCCCATCAGATATATCCGTATAGGTTTTTATAAATTTTTAAAGGGCTATAAATAAATATATATATATATATATTATAGTTTATATATTATTATATATATATATTAATATATATAATATATATTATATATATCCCCCAAATACTAGTTTGGGTTAAATTCAAAACCTAACCACCGATTGGGGGTTCTAGAAAATTTGTCCCCAAAAACCTTAAAATATTTACACTGTGATTCTAAAACATGTGTACTTTTCCTAATGTGGGTGTTTACAAAGGTTTTTCCCCTTTAGGGGGCCCATTGACGGTGCTACGCCCCCTGGGCCCACCAGGCGCATTCTCTGGGTAAATTTTGAGCCCTCAAAGGGCAGACCGGGTTTTCCCAACTCTTTCTTGTCTTTACATAACAGTAGCTATTTCCCTAATAAAAACACGTTTTAAAATTTTCGATTTAGTAGGCCTACAAGAAAAAAATTTGTTCCCAATAAATGGTTTTCTTTTTTTGGGTCTAGATTTGTTCCAAATAGGTATATAGCTTCCAATGCAGCACATCATTTGCTAGTTTAGTTTGTATTCGTGGCGTTATTTGCCCCAGTTTGATCTAGCATAGCACAAAGGTGGATTATTTAGAGGTTCAATCTCCTAGTTGTCGCTAGTAGTCCGACTGTGAAGTGTGATCGAGAAGAGATACGATGAGCAGCTAACAAGTATCGATTGACAGCGAGGGCAGCGAAAACGGGGAGACCGGGTGAGTTTTTTTTTTTTTGGGGGGGTGGGGGGGGGGGGGGGGGACAATGACACAATTTTAAGATTTTCAATAGTCTAGGATGAAACCCAAAGGCCCCAAACATTTGGGGGGCAGTGGGTTTCCGCAATATTTTACAATAAAGAAAAAGCTAAAAATTTTCCCTCTTAAAACAAAAAAAGATGCACATAAAGGGGCTTTACCCCCGAAAAAAAATTTTTTACCACCCAAAAACTATAAACATTAAAAAATGCACTCAAATGACCGTTTAAAGAATTATATCTTGTAACTGTGATTTTACACGAAATTTAAATTTTTTTTGATCATATAAATTTGCGAAAATTGTGGTTCTGGAAAATTTCTAAAATCGGCTTTAACTTGCTTATTTTTGGTTTCACATAGATACTAGAGCAACACACCCCATTCTAAAAAAGGCAATTTTTTTTTTCATCGTGCCTTGGAAAATGTGCACAATATGCACTCAAACAGCAAAAAAAATGCATTTCCCAAAAACCCCACCCTTCTTTGGGAAAAAAGCATTTTTGACCGAAACCACTTGCCCCAAAAAACAAAAAAAAAAATATAGAGGGGGTTTTCAGAAAAAAGGGTTTTCGAGTCCCTCAATAATGGCTATAATTTTTTTGGATAAAATTTCCTTCCAGGTCAAAAGGCTTTAAAAAAACCCCTTCCCCCCTGTTATTTCTTATGGGGGATTTTTTCCCATGGTTTCCTAGCTAAAAATACTAAGGGTTTGACATTTTTTTTCAGGGTCAAGGTGGACCCAATATTTTTTTCTGTTGATTTCTAAATTCATAATTAGTTAGCCTGAATGAAATACATTTTTTGAGTTTAGCGGGTATTACCACAGATAATAGAGTGCACTCTATTATCTGGACTATTACGTTACTGTCCATTCGGCGAGCGGCACTAATCTGTTGTGGCAGACTTTGTTTGTTGTGTTGTTGGATAGTCATTTCAGGAATGTCAGCGAATAAAAAATAAGATTTTAAGTAGAGAGGCATGTGATTCGTTTTGTTCTGAACTCGACTATGTGTTTTTTAAAATACTATACCGGTATCATTAAAAACGAATATTCTGTTTCATTTTTCCTAGTCGATTCCCCGCTTTTGGAAAACAACAGTACTGCCATTTATGTTCAGTTAATCACCACAAATATCTGCTCCTGAATGAAGTCTGAATGCTCATATGAATGCTCCATCTTTATTGTACCCAACAAGCCTTGTTTTATTTTAAGATCCTATAGACCCAAAAATATTGGGGGGGGGGGTGGGGGGGATGAACAACCTTTTTAAACGGCGGAAGATAATGTTCACCACCTTTTTGGGCTTTTGGGCAGTAGCGTCGTTTTTTAATTTTACCAAATCCAAACCTTTGCTATGGCTTTTAAACACGACAGGCTACATATTATTTACAAATTTGATTGTGGTAAATTTAATTAACATTTTTTATTTAAAATCAGTGTGGAGTCGATTTTATTTTTCACTGACATATCCAGGTGAAATAGGAGAGCATTTTTTTCGAGATGTTTGGGAAGTTAATACACATCAGTACAGTCAATGAACACGTGACTTCTTTGAGTATCAAATGTTCAACTCTTCAAATTCCAACTCGACACCTTCTCGCGGTTTGGCCCGTGAATAGGGGAGTTTTACTCCCTGAAAAAAAAATGGCGAGCTCTGGGTCGTCGTCGGGGAACCCCTTCCCCTTTGGGCTAACCCCCCCGACGGGGGACGACAAAAACAACACGGACGGGTGAGACACAGGGCGGAGACGAAACGACGGGGGAACCCCTCCCCCCCCCCAATCTTTTGGTGGTTTGACAGCAAGGCCCCGTCCACCCCTCGTCCCCCCCGCATCATCCCTTTCGCCCTCCCTTCGTCTCGATTAGCCAAAGTTGCAAAAAAAATTTGAGGGCGGGAAAGCAATAAACCAATCAATATTCCCCAAACCCCAAACGAAACAAAACGAAACCTAAGAATAAATTGTGAAACAATTTTAAAAAAACCCAAAAATTAAGTCCAAAACCCCAAAAAGGGATTAGGTTAAACATTTGTGAAATTTGTCACGTATCGGCGACCCGTGTTAGATTTTATACATCCCCCGGTTTGGTGAGAAGAAAAAATTTAATGTTTTTTGGAAACCCTAGGTTTAAGGCTTGACAGTGGTTTTTGAAAAAAGTGTAAAAAGGGCTCCTTTGAAATCTTCCATATTTATAGAGGCCTATAGAACGTGACTAGTGAACAGTGATTGAACAGTTGAAAATGCCGTTTTTAGGCCATAGAACGGACTAGTGAAAAAGTGATTGAAAAAGTTGGAAATGCCCGTTGGAGGCCTATAGAAAAAGGGCTTGAAAAAAGTGATTTAACAGTTTAACTGCAGTTTTAGGCCTAAAAGAATGAATAGTGAAAAGTGAATTTAACAGTTGAAAATGCAGTTTTTTAGGCTTTAAAATCTCAAAACGATTTTGGGCTCCTGACTTGAGGTTGTCGATGCCTCTACTGGAAAGTGGGCTAGATCTTCATATAACAATTGCCATATTATGCAACCAAAGAGCTCCAACCTTGTAAATGTCCTTCAGAACACTGGCTATGATCTTATCTACTGACGTTTGTGACATATAAACTTGACATGCTGACTATGAGATTAATAAGGGCAATTAAAAGTTAAAAGCAGTTCATACTTCAAGCGTTGCATATAAAGGGTAATGCAAGATAAAGTCAAAGAGTATTTATTACCCCCCTTTTGGGAAAAAGGCCCCAAAAAAAAAACGGTTTATGTGGTGAGGGGGTTTGGTAGCGGGGGAGGAGGGGGGGGGGGGAAAGGGGGCAAATATTTCCCCCCCAAAAAAAATGTAAATCTACATTATGGAGTATAAAAGGGGATTGTTTCCCAAAATAAGATTTTTGAGGGGCGGGACAAATGACCCTCTACATTTGACAAGATGTCCGCCTTTCCCCAATTATATTGAAAATACATCATAACATTGTATCAATATTTATGTCCTGAAAGCATGATTTTTTAATGTTCAAGTAGCAAGATTTGGAAAGTTTTCGATGTCATGCCGTCCAAACCAGCTCCATTTACCTAAAATAATATTGTTACAACACTTGCAGTTAAGGTATGAAGAGGACATTCTTACATTTTTAATGAAAAAGAGAAAAATGTAAATAAGTTGAAATAAAACCAAAATTTTGCTTTGGGAAAAATTAGAAAAAAAAACCAGTTATATAGTTAACGCAATCAAGTCAACAATTAGAGAAAGAAATACCAAACATACACGATTAACATACAAAATTGTATACATATATAATAATTTTAAACGCCATGTTGTGTTCAGACACGCTCAGGACAAAACTTATTACACTGAACGAATATGAAAACATCAATGATTCATGCACACAGAAACTATCATTAATTATTATTGTGATCTACTTACTTTTTGAGGGTAGTCAACGGTTCTCTGTTTTGTTTGTCCATTACACCAGTCTCCGGGTCAACTGTCGTAATAACACATCTACAAAGAAAGTAAATGATTTAATAAAGTAATAAAACAGCTTAAGAAATTGGATTATAATTGGATTGTAGACTTTGTTCATAATATCCACTTGATGTGTCGCGCCATGAAAGAATAAGGGCAGACAATGTGTCTGAGACGGGTTTCCCTCCCCTAGCCTGCACTAACCCCCCGCCCCGGCCCAGGGCCAAAATTCACCCAATTTTAATACACATTGTTTTTTCATGACTAGGGGGCCCCCCAAAAAGGGGGGGAATTTCCCCGGGGGGAGGCAGGGAAGACCCCATCAAGAAAAACCGGTCAGGTCATGGAATATTTTTGGGACATACACAGAATAAAACAATGAAAACGCTTAACACATTTGTAAATTTTAAAAAGGGAACTTTAAAAATTTTATAGATTTTAACTTTAGAATTTAGTAAAAATAAGGGAAAAATGCAAACCAAAAAAACGGGGGAATTCAAAAAATACGGGTTTTAAACAAAAACCATGTGAACTTTAATGGGCAAATGAGGGCCATGCACGGTGCATCCGATGATAGGATGATGTAAACCAAAAGTGGATTTCAATGATATGGGGGACACAAAGCATGGTGCCTTACGTGTATGGATGATGTAAAAACCCAAAAAAAGTATTTCCCAAAATATGGTGCACACAAAGATGGTGCACTGCGATGAATGGATGATGCAAAAACCCAAAAAAGATGTTTTTTCAATGAAAATTTGGGCCCCACAAAAACATGGTGCATTTCGATGATAAAGGATGATTCAAAACCCCAAAAAAGGGTGTTTCAATGATGGGGGCCACCAAAGCAGGTGCAATTGCGATGAAAAAGGATGATTTCGAACCAAACAAAATGATTTCAATGATATGGTGCACACAAAGCATGGTGCATTGCGATGATATGGATGATGCAAACCAAACAAGATGTATTTCAATGATATGGTGCACACAAAGCATGGTGCATTGCGATGATATGGATGATGCAAACCAAACAAGATGTATTTCAATGATATGGTGCACACAAAGCATGGTGCATTGCGATGATATGGATGATGCAAACCAAACAAGATGTATTTTAATGATATGGTGCACACAAAGCATGGTGCATTGCGATGATATGGATGATGCAAACCAAACAAGATGTATTTCAATGATATGGTGCACACAAAGCATGGTGCACTGCGATGATATGGATGATGCAAACCAAACAAGATGTATTTTAATGATATGGTGCACACAAAGCATGGTGCATTGCGATGATATGGATGATGCAAACCAAACAAGATGTATTTCAATGATATGGTGCACACAAAGCATGGTGCATTGCGATGATATGGATGATGCAAACCAAACAAGATGTATTTCAATGATATGGTGCACACAAAGCATGGTGCACTGCGATGATATGGATGATGCAAACCAAACAAGATGTATTTCAATGATATGGTGATCACAAAGCATGGTGCATTGCGATGATATGGATGATGCAAACCAAACAAAATGTATTTCAATGATAGATTGCACACAAAGCATGGTGCATAGCGATGATATGGATGATGCAAACCAAACAAGAGGTATTTCAATGATATGGTGCTGCACACAAAGCATGGTGCATTGCGATGATATGGATGATGCAAACCAAACAAGAATGTATTTCAATGAGATGGCGCACACAAAGCAGGGTGCATTGCGATATGGATGATGCAAACCAAACAAGATGTATTTCAATGATATGTTGCACACAAAGCATGGTGCATTGCGATGATATGGATGATGCAAACCAAACAAGATGTATTTCAATGATATGGTGCACACAAAGCATGGTGCATTGCGATGATATGGATGATGCAACCAAACAAGATGTATTTCAATGATATGGTGCACACAAGCATGGTCCATTGCGATGATATGGATGATGCAAACCAAACAAGATGTATTTCAATGGTATGGTGCACACAAAGCATGGTGCATTGCGATGATATGGATGATGCAAACCAAACAAGATGTATTTCAATGATATGGTGCACACAAAGCATGGTGCATTGCGATGATATGGACGATGCAAACCAAACAAGGTGTGTTTTATTTTTAATGATATGGTGCAGACACAGAATCTTACAAGAAATGCTATCCACGAAATAAATCCAACAGCATTGCTGCTTACAACTGAAAGAGAACAAGGTTGTTACATCAATGTGGGTTATCTGGCAATGGAAATGCAGAAATTGGTGTGATTTTTACAGGATTGAATCGGAGTATTGGTACTCGAAATGGGCGGAGCTTAAAACGATCGATAGGTCACGTGACTAGTATTGGGTATAGATCCTTATTTCGCAAGTTGGCGCCTGCTGAACGGCGCATCACTTTTCACGCTCTAACTTTTATTCTACTCATTTCTTGTAATAGCGATTATTTTGATTTTTTTTACCAAGTCGTTAGCTTGTTGTAACAATGTACGCATCACACAAGTGAAATTTATCAATGACTTAAGTTTTCTCATTAATTAATTTGACAAAAAACTACTGATCGGATTTCGACAAGGAGAAAACGAAAATTTACAGCACAGAGTAATATGCAGCGTGCACTTTTTCACGGCTCATCCGCACGTCAAGAGTGCGTATTTTAGATAAAAACACATACCCTGCATATTACTCTATGCTGCAAAGTTTCGTTCAGTGTACTTTCTATCTAGAAAGTTAGTTTATTTCTTGTCTAAAAAGTCTGGTGCATATTTTTAAAGAGGTCTTGTCGAAATCCGATCAGTAGTTTTTTGTCAAATAAATTATTGAGAAAACTTTAGTTATTGATAATTTTCACATGAATGATGCGTACATTGTTACAACAAACTAACGACTGTGTCAAAAAATCGAAATAATCGCTATTACAAAGAATGATATATTTGCTAAATATTATTCATTGAACTATTGTCCAAATAATGAAGTGAATAAAAGTTAGAGCGTGATAAGTGTTGCGCCGTGAAGCAGGCGTCAACTTGCGAAATGAGGATTTATCCGGAGAAAAAAGGTCCGATGGAGCGCTAGTGAGCCATCAGCTGTTTAGCAAGATGGCCGGGTAAAAGGGGATAGCTGCCGTCCACACGCTTGGCTTACATTGCATGGACCCAATCTTGAAACCTACTTTTTCTGTTGAAATCGTCCAGTTACATAAAAGAAAATGATTCAGAACTATAGGTTGATACCTTGTGGTATAGTTAAAGTTTAAACATAATGAAAATCTGTAAAGAATAAGTGATTTTATATAGGGTACGTTCTTCTCACGTACTGCATTTCAAATTACTAGCGCCTATGATTTGTTTGCCCTAAATCTAAAACAAAGAGCATCAATTACTAATCCCAGAGTATAAAATATCCTTGTAGTATAATATGCTAATGCAAGCGTGGACTAGGCCTAGTAATTTGACAAAATGTTAATGGTCTAGAGCTGTGATAAACTGAGAGAACAGCGCGGAAAATTGACGGCCGCCTAGCTTGGCCTAGGGCCTAGGCCTACTGCTTGCCAGTTTCAACCATCCCTAGGTGTCAAATGACTCGGCTAGAAGAAAACTAATAATTTTTGTTACTAAAATATAAATTTAGAAAATAATTAACCAGTCTGTATCCCAAAACTATCAATTTATTTCAATAAATTGGATAGGCTCCGTCAGCTGTGTTGTCTAGGCGTGTTGATCTCGCATTTACAGCCAAGTCGCCTAGCCTAGGGCCTAGCAGACGTGCAAAACTCTGGCTTAAATAATAATATTCTGGCCAGACTTAATTTCGTATGTAGGCCATCACACCCTTTCGAGCTTCTTATATTATTATTTAATGAAGAGCCTACACGAAATAATAAACATGTGGCAGGCCCTAGGCCTACTTTGACACCGCACCAAAGCAAATCTAGGCCTAAAAATCTCGCGTGAACGGAGCTGACAAAGGCAAAACGAAGGGCGATATGAGGTTGAATCCATTTTTCAAACATCTGGTGTAATCTGCTTACATATAAACACAGACATTAATCGGTAGTGTAATCGGCTAGATAAAATAATGTCTCAAATATATGCTTCATTCAAGAACCTGTCAACATCCAATGCCGAGACCCAAAAGTCAAGTTTAGATAATACCTTTCAGGTAGTTTTGTATGAGTAAATGGTTTAAATGGATGGAAATCTATTTGGTTACTGTATTTTATTGCTTTCTAAATTGCAAATTTGGTGAATTAAATATACAATCATAATATTTCTTAGTATTTTCGTAGACTGACGCGATTCACATTGCGTTTTCCTATCAGGTGGGCGTACCTATCCCCGATTCTCTAGTTCCTCACTCGCGCGCCAGAGAGCCATACTGTTCCTTGTTTCCTCGGATACCCACTAATTCCGCCATGTTGCCTCGTGACGTCAGGAGGCGGGTACAATTCAAGTCGTCAATTCTATGGTGTGTTTCATAAATACATAAGGTAAAGAGTGTGACGGTTCTTATTTAAGTAGTGTTGTAACTCTTCTGCCCCTAGAGTAGAACATAACAATTGGGGGCCATTGCTAGTTTTTTATAATCAGTGTAAGTGTGATGATATGGCATCAAATTCGTTCGCGTCGCCGCGGCTTTACGTGGACTTTATATCGTTATCGTTGGACTTGATGCAAGCAATGAAAAGGTGTCAAATCTGCAATTCTGAAAGATTTCTGCTGGCGTTGCGAGTGACGTGTGAGTCGGAATCTTCGCCCGCGCATGGCGCGAAGCCCGTTACTTCTGAATACCTGTCCCGCGGCGGACGCCATCCCTTCCTCAACGGGTTGTCGATGCAAGGTCGCTCGTGCAACCTGGGCTCGCGTCGTCGCCGCAGCTCAACGACTACGTAATATCGCTACCAGAGTGTGCGTCGTCGCCAGCGTTGTCCGACCGTCCACAGGTGTTATCGCCAACCTTGTTCGTCTCGCCTTTGGAGGTTGGATGCATCGCCACTGATCCTCGAGATGCTACAGGAGATAATATTGTTTGTGCCCTGGAAATTAGCATTTCAACAGTTGAAGAGCATTTAGTCACCACCAGATGAATTTTTTAGGCAAATCTCTCGGCATGCAACTGCAATGCATCGGGATCGTCAAAGGTTGTTGCATAACATTCTTTCTGTGGCGCTATAGTGGGAGACGCTCATCGCTGGTGGGTTTCTCGTGGGGCTACACGATGTGGGATGGTTTCCAAGAAGATTTCTTCAAAGCCTTTGGAGATCCAGATCGCCTTGGACGGCTGGGCCTGGAGCAAGAAACTCGGGTCATCAGAACTTTCTGCGAGCGTTTAGGATCCACATAGTCTGAACAGGAGCTAGTAAATAACCCCGTTCACACAACAGGCGCTGATAGGCAGACACTTCACTTAACTGAGGGACTTAGAATGTGTGTGATGTGAATACACAAATTCGGATCTGGTCTATCGGAATTTGTGTTACCGTCCTCCTCCTCCTCCTCCTCGCCCGAGACCTGTATCAAACGAGATCTCGCTTTCCAACCTTCCAAAGACGCAAATTCAGCCTTCCCAGGCCCTTAAGCAAGGAAGCAATCAGTTTCGGCCTCCCATGCTTTGTAAAATCGTAAGATGCTCTCATCTCCTCGCGCTCGTGCAAATGACGTATGCAATTTGTATGGAGACAGGGAGCACTAGGCTAGGCAGTACCCAATACTACGCTCTGATCCAGACATGGTGTCTAGCACAGACAACCAGGAAAACGACTGGATGTGAGATTATCACCTGCAGGGTCTCCCATAAAGTCAGTCATGCAGGTAATCTAAGTCAAATCTGGAACTCCAATTTTAGTTGTTAACATAACATATAAGACTCTTCTCTCCCCACCCTTCTGGACACTGGATTGTGTGTCAGTTGGCTAGGGGAGGTTGATGTCCATACAGCAGTAGTGGCAGGGGCGAAAGCATGAAATACATTACGGTCATCTCGTTTGGTATCTGGGACTGCAGCCTACAGCACAGTTTCGAGGACACATCCGGTGGCCTGGAGGTTTGCGTCGTCAAAAATATTTGTACCTGTCCGACCTTACAGCCACTGTTATCCTGGGACGTGACGTCTCCGAGCTACTGGCATTTCAGTGTACAGTCGGTACGTCCATCCAGCGTCTGATTCCTTTTGCGAACCAGGATACTAGCACGTGTATCTCAGAAGACCTTGACGCTGACATAGACTCAATTGACTTTGAATATTTGATTTGCGTCTCAAAAGCTAAGGGTATTACCGTAACAGTGCCAGGGAGTAGGTCTTCAATCCCACGATGACAGGAGCAGCTTGATAATGTTGTAGCTGCCTTGCATGTAGTTGCTTCGATGTTACCAGGATTTTCTCTCGTACCTTAGAAGAACCATAACGACGACATTGCATTGTTATAAAACGTATTCCCAGCAGTACTATCGGTAGCTGAACCATTACAAAATACAGTTCAACAATTGTCCTTCTGCTGTACAGGTTCCACTCACTAAAGTACTGGAACAGTATTCTCATCCTTTTACGAAAGTCCCAGATTTGAATCCAAAATTGAGCACAGCATTGAAACAGGAAGTAACAAGCCATACAAATGCAAGTTTTGCCCTATTAATAAAATCAAAATAATGATTCTGGATAAGCTTGTAGACAAGCTGTTGGAGGAGGGGATCATACAACAATCCAGCAGTAGTTGGGCATCGGCTCCAGTTACATTTCCAAAGAAATCGGGAGGCCACAGGCTGGCTGTAGAATATATAGATCAGCAAACGGACTACAGTACCTTGATATCCTATTCCCAACACAGAATAAGTGTTGGCGCAACTGGGACGAGCAAAATGGTTTTTAAAGTTAGGCTTATCTCAGAGTTTCCATCAAATACTCGTTTCGTCCATATATAGCCATAAAACAGTTGCCATTTGCCATCGTGGAGTCTTCGAATATCTTTGAATGTCGTTTGTCCTGGCCGGCAGTCCAGATCGGTTCCAGGAGCTAACGGATACCGTACTTAAAGACTAATCCGTGCATCAAGTATTAAATGTGTCATGGTATTTTTAAACGATTTCCTCGCTTTCTCGGAGACAGCTGAGCAGCATGTTCATGACTTGAAAGCAGTCCCGTCTCGCATTGAGGCATCAAACCTTACAATACAATAACTCCATTGAAGGTTGAGCTGTTTCAGCCGCAGCTTGACTTTCTTGGCCACATTATTCGTCCTGGGGAATGTGCTTCTGAGTTCTGACCAACGCTGTGGTAACCAAAGTGGCAACGCTAAAAAAACTACCCATCACCTGCCACGGTCAAAGAGCTAAATCGTTTCCTAATCCTAGGTTTTGTTGGGTACTATCGTTCATTAATTCCTAACTTTGCCTTTGTGCGTGTATATAGCATTATCAAGTGTCATTTTATAGCGTTTTGTAGCATCTATTTTTAGGCTAATTTCAAAACCTTCTTTCAGAACTTTTTTCAGATTTTTAATTTAAAATTTGGTCATCAGGATTGAATTAATATCAACTGAATAAAGGTGTGTATAAACAAATTAAAGATACTATGGAAAATAAAATAAAATATGACTTGAAAACTTTGGTTTTAACTTTTGAGTGAAAAAAAAATAGCGCTTTGTAGCATCTATTCACAAAACGCTATTTTCACATACCTCTAATAGCCTATTGTCCATGACACTCGCGCGAGTGTCTGTTGCACAAGGACACACAATGGTGCTGGGGAGAGATCGAGAAGGCAGCTTTTCAATGTCTCATCGGTGGTCTCATGGATGCTATTGCACTATTGCACTAGCACTTACAGACCTCAAAATACCATAACAACTTGTTGTGTTTTTCTGATGATAAGCCACTATAATTCATTTTGACAGTATTATAAAAACTTGAATTTTAAACTGTTGATCAAAACGACATTACTACATCTGTGGCTCTTATCGACAAAATATAACTTTCACCTATTGAATATAATAATAAATTGTATAGGCCTAACAGTTGACACTAGGCTATACAATTTCTACGTTTTTTTAGTTCTGGACATTACACTACTTTTGTGAAATTCCCGTGCGAAATAATTTCAAGTCTAAAGGAGAGGACACGTCCTAGATTTTTCGGCTGTTTAGTAATCTAAAATAATTATATTAAACGCATGTTGGTTCAAAAATTTGTTTTGTCGAGCCTTTGTATTTTCGAGCCTTAAGGCTATTGTTATCACCCTAGGGTCGAAACCTTCAAAGCCCACGAAAGTTGGCCGAATTTCATTTCATTTCATTTATTCTCCACAATCTTACAATCATAATAATATCAAAAAATTATTACAAAACAAAATTATAGTGGAGCCTATTTAAAGGCATATTAAATGATCAGTCAATTTAACATCAATAAATTAATTAAACAATCTTCAAAACAATATAAAGCAACTAAAACAGTAACAAATAAACAAGCTTCTTACAGGTATAAATAAATAATATTACTAAGTGGTTGTGAATCAAAACTTATCCATTAAAAATTCATTAATACTATAGTAGGCCTTAGCGATAAGAAATGATTTTAAGCTACATTTAAAGGAACCTAAATCTGTGATATCTTTTATAGAAGTTGGTAATTTATTATACAATTTAATATTAATGAAGTCGGAATTTAGTTGAGAAATTTTATTATTTTTTTTTGTCTTGATAGAGATCGTATTTACTTCTTGTGTCGTGGCTGTGAATTGAATCGTGTTTGGGATAGTCCTGCAAATTAAATTTAACTGATTGTAGTATGTAATAGCTGTAAAAAGTTAGGACATTTAATTGAATAAATAACGGTTTCGCATGTAGGTTCCTTACAGCTCTGCCAATAATTCTAATTGCACGCTTTTGTATGGTAAATATTTGATTTCCAATTGAAGAGGCCCCCCAAAACTCAATTCCATGCGACATTCTTGATTCAAATTCAGCAAAATACACTAATCTAGCTGTATCAAGGTCTGACTGGGCACGCACCACTCTGACTGCATAACAAGCAGAACTAAGTTTACGGTAGAGGATTTCAATGTGCGATTTCCACGATAGGTGCTGGTCAAGAGTCAATCCCAAAAAGTTGGTTGCCTCCGCTCTCAATAAATGAGTGCCATTTGTAAGATTTTATAACTGGTCGACCTTGGCGACAGATTTACTACTTTGTATAGTATGAAATTGGATGAAATTAGTTTTAGCATCATTGAGCACAAGATTAATATCTTCAAACCATCTAGAACACTCTTCAAACTGAGCTTCAGCCTGCTCTTTAAGAGAACCAACTCCAGAATATTTGACAAGAATACTCGTATCGCCTGCAAAAAGTTCAACACCCGTCACATTCCCAGGCAAATCATTTACAAAAATTAAAAACAATAAAGGTCCCAAAATCGAGCCTTGGGGCACTCCCCACTTAATGAAAGAGTACCTTTATTAAAACTACATTTGTTTTGTTTTTTTGTTTTTGTTTTTTTTTTTTTTTTGGGGGGGGGGGGGCATAACCTCACTATCGGCCATTATATATTGTTTTGTTTTTTTTACAATTAGTACAGCCTGCACATCTTGTGCAAAATAAAATTAGCCTACACCATTATCAAAGAAAACAACATATAATGGCCAATAGTGAGGTTATGTCCCGCCCCAAAAAAATAACAATTTATTTATTCTGTAATATGTAAGGCCCCCTTTCACTCTGAAAACATTTCAGCCATGTTTCTTCTACTTTAAAATTATCTTCCATAGTTGGATTCAATAGCCTTAAAAAAATATACCTTATAATTCCATTTCCGGTGTTAGAAAACTGACTTCCAGTTCATCTCAAATTTCGACACATCTTTTACTTAAGATGCATGTTTAAAATTTAGTTAAACTCCATTGGGTGGGTTGGTCTGTCTGCTCTAAACATTATATTGTAGGAATAAGATAGAAAAAACCTTGAAGTAGGGACTATATTTAGTGCACTACATCATTCTCTGGGGTGTATATTCCAAAATGCCCCACACTGTCACTAATAAGGGGTAGGGTTGATCATGCAATCCAAGAAGGAGATTCAAGGGGTCGAAAAGGCCTAGTTCAGATTTACAAGTACTTGGCTACTTGAAGTTCACAATCACGGTACAAGCAAGATGTGTTGTGGGTAGAGATTGTTACTCACCTTGTGCAAGGCTTGATACTCCTGAAAACAGCAGAATCGCCAACCTTGACCCAGTCCCATTTGTCCTCTTCGTACGGCGCCGACCCCTTGATGACGACATTGGGTCGGAATTGAGCAGCCTTAACTGGTTTAGCAAGTCGGGTGTTCAGCTCGGCAACAGAGCTGGCTCCGAGAATCATGTAACTTGCCAAGTCCGAGTACACACCCTGGATGGGCATATGGAAGTGGAGTGTGAAGTACAGGCAGAGAGAGAGAAAGAGAGAGGCAGACTGAGCAGATTCGCATTAGTTTGAAAAAGATGCTCGAAAAGCAGAATTTTTTTTGGACACAACATGTATGAAAGTGTACGAGCTCATAGGAAGTTTGAGGGGCACTCAACGCTATCTTGGTCGTCGTAGTAATCTTCATTGTTCTCATAGTCAGACCGTCAAATGTGGTAAAGATCGTGGTTGACAGGATAACAGTTGTCATTACAGTCGTGGTCCTAATTGAGGCTATCGTAGTCGTGGGTGTAGTGGTCGTTGTCATGGTCGTAGGTCGTGGTCGTGGCATTAGTCGAGGTCTTCGTAGTGTAAGTCGTGGTAGAGCAATAGTCGTAAACATGTTGAGTATGTAGTGTTATCCTTGGTCGTGTACGTAGTGCTAGTCTTGGTCGTGGCATTAGTCGTGGTTATGGTCATGTAAGTCGTGGTCGTGTTCATGTTCGTATCGTAGTGTTATTCGTGGTCGTGGCATTAGTCGTGGTTATGGTCATGTAAGTCGTGGTCGTGTTCATGTTCGTATCGTAGTGTTATTCGTGGTCGTGGCATTAGTCGTGGTTATGGTCATGTAAGTCGTGGTCGTGTTCATGTTCGTATCGTAGTGTTATTCGTGGTCGTGGCATTAGTCGTGGTTATGGTCATGTAAGTCGTGGTCGTGTTCATGTTCGTATCGTAGTGTTATTCGTGGTCGTGGCATTAGTCGTGGTTATGGTCATGTAAGTCGTGGTCGTGTTCATGTTCGTATCGTAGTGTTATTCGTGGTCGTGGCATTAGTCGTGGTTATGGTCATGTAAGTCGTGGTCGTGTTCATGTTCGTATCGTAGTGTTATTCGTGGTCGTGGCATTAGTCGTGGTTATGGTCATGTAAGTCGTGGTCGTGTTCATGTTCGTATCGTAGTGTTGTTCGTGGTCGTGGCATTAGTCGTGGTTATGGTCATGTAAGTCGTGGTCGTGTTCATGTTCGTATCGTAGTGTTATTCGTGGTCGTGGCATTAGTCGTGGTTATGGTCATGTAAGTCGTGGTCGTGTTCATGTTCGTATCGTAGTGTTGTTCGTGGTCGTGGCATTAGTCGTGGTTATGGTCATGTAAGTCGTGGTCGTGTTCATGTTCGTATCGTAGTGTTATTCGTGGTCGTGGTTGTTGTCGTGGTCGTGGCATTAGTCGTGGTTATGGTCATGTAAGTCGTGGTCGTGTTCATGTTCGTATCGTAGTGTTATTCGTGGTCGTGGCATTAGTCGTGGTTATGGTCATGTAAGTCGTGGTCGTGTTCATGTTCGTATCGTAGTGTTATTCGTGGTCTTGGTTGTTGTTGTCGTAGTCGTGGTTAAAACGATCCGATTACAACCAAAGTTTTAATCCAATATGGCTCCTTATTCCTAATATTCGCAGTATGAATACTGTTTTCGTGCTTTTTTTACACTTTTGTGGTTACATAAATATTCACTTCGATGTTTTTTCATTTGTTTTTTTTTCATATTGGATTAAATTTTTAGTTGTAACTGGATGGTGATTTGAATCACTTCATAGTCTGATGAAAGAATTTTTCCTCCAATGCAAGTTAGTGCTTAATAGTGGACAGTCAAATAACGGAAGTTTATAGGAAAAACCAAAATTCCGGGTAGTTGCGCAAAATTAGATTTCGCTGACCTGATTTTTGGATGAGCGAAGCGAAGACTTCAATTTCACCGACCCCCCAAAAAATTTAGCTCAGGTGTTTTTTGTTTGTTTTTCTGTCTGTTTGTTCGCTCTCTACCGGGCAAACGGCATATGCGATCTGGATGAAAATTGAAGGGGACCTTCGAAATCTCTGAACTTAGACTTGCTACGTTTTTGGGTACAATCGAAGAAATATTTCTCATGAATATCGTACTTTTACGATTTTTTTCGATTTTTAGTGCGATATTTTCGTAACATTTGGGCCGATTCTGACCAAACGGGTGGGGCTACAACGTTCATATTTCACATGCACATTAAGGTAATGGTGATGTATTGACGTTTGAAAGAAAAGGTTGAAAAAGTTAGCCAGAATCTATAGAAATAAATGTTTTAGTTTGAGTTTTTTTAGGTGTTAAATATTAAAACCTTTATTTCTATAGATTCTGGCTAACTTTTTCAACTTTTTCTTTCAAAAGTCAATACATCACCCTTACCTTAATGTCCATGTGAAATATGAACGTTGTAGCCCCACCCGTTTGGTCAGAATCCGCCCAAATAGCACGAAAATATAGATTTTAGATCTTTCTCACAGCCTTGTATCAAAACTTCACATGAGATTTTATACCTTACTCACAGTATTGTTACAAACAATCAGATCCAACAGACCTAATGATTGTTTTGTATGGGCCGTGTTAATATGTTTTTATTATTTTAAATTAATATTAACATTTTATAATTAAAAAGCTCATCCATCAACGCGACTAAAAAAAGCGTTTGCGAAGCTTCCTAGTTTAAAATAGGTACTAATGGAAACCTTCATGAATACCGTATATCTAAAGTCATTTTGGGTTTAAATCGATTTCTCACGAATTTGATTTGTTTGGTACTGGGTGCGAAAATGAGGAAATCAGCTGGTACTCCAATCCCTAAGCAGCAATCTAAACCATGATTTTGTGACGTAAGCGTTGTTCCTACAGAAAATATTGTGGTCACCATTTTGGTAGGAAATTACAAGGGAAATATTTCTGCCGTTGAAACTTTTCGTCTAGCTTCTACCATTTTGAAGATATACGAAAATAACCACTTTTGTGCAACCATTTTCCAAAATGGCGGCCAACGCTCCAGTCCGATTTTTGGGGACTTTTTCCCCTTTATTAAGGTCACTTTCTGGGTCTGTGCAAAAATTCAGCTTGCCCGGAATTTTTGCAGAAAATATCCTCCTATTCGGTTGTCACCAGACGTCCCGATCAAATCGGGATTGTAACGAGTTTAGGTCCAAATTGGTTTTGTGTCGGGACATATGCTGCCCCGATTTATATCGCAACTCATAAAAATATTATAAAACAAATATACCTTTTTATAAATAAATTTACAACTCTTTTGGACAATAAGCATTTATTTATCCTTAAGGCCCGTTTCCACCAAATGGATGCTAAACTCGAGTTTAACTAAGCTCCGCTTATCTTTAAACTTCAGTTTAAACCATGACCCATTCCACCACATTTTATTCACCTCCGTTTAGCTAAGCGGAGTTTATTTTGTAAGGATGTCTGTGATTGGTTCTCAAAAATCACGTGATTTTGTCTCCACGGTCAGCTGTTGAACAAGACAGTGACGACACACTGACAACATAACCTATGAAAATGAAAATACGTTCGCGTGGTACTAACTACTCGGAGAGTGAGAAAATCTTGCTGTTACAAGTTGTTGAACAGTATAAACACGTATAAACAGGTATAAAGACGTAAATAAAACCGATTCCACATCGTCACATCGTCAAAATCACAGCTTGTTATATGTGGAATCGAATATCGTACTGGCGGTGAGTCCAGTTTAAGTTGTTAAACCGCACCCCAGGTAGGGTTTAGTTTAAGCTCGGTTTAAACTCGAGTTTAGTTCTGGTGGAAGTGGAACGCATTTTCAAGCTAACTGAGGTTTAACAAAATTAAACTCGAGTTTAAGACTTGATGGAATCGGGCCTAATTAAGGCAACAAGAGTATTTGTGTATTTACTTACAGGCGTGCCAGTACCCATGCAAGTCTACGATGAACGAAGTGATTACGTGATGGTAGTCTGAATGTACCTTTGTTTGTTTCCATAACAGAACAAAGTTCCATAATCAGGGTGAAACGTGAAAATATGTGCACTTTAAAAGCAAAATTGAGCCCCCCACAGGCACCCCGACCCGATTTTTTGGAATTGACATTTGGCAACCCTTGCGTGAGCCTGTTTTGTTTGAATGTGTAGTCGGTAGGGGTGGTGGGCGTGGGGGGGTGAGGCCTGGAAACATCTCGGTCGCAATCCTCTTTAACTTCTTCATTACCCACTCCACCTCCACCTCCCCTACCGAGACAGAGGATACGTTCAAACAAAACATAAGGCCCACTTAATTTTCATTATGAGAAATCTTATGTGTGGCTCGTTGGTCTGGAGGTTAAGGTTCGGGGGGGGGGGGGGCAACGGTGAATCTTTAAATTTTCATACTATGCTCCCTTCTCTGCCCTGATTTTTTCTGGTTCTGTGGTTCTGTGCATGGATGCATCTATTATGAAATTGTGAGAAGTCACTCACATAATCCTCATTCCGAATCTTGGTGAAATACTTCTTGGCCTTGGACCAGGGCATCTTGTCGACACTCCTCTTGACGGTGATGGCGGAGGCCACAAGCTGGTATCCTAGACGCACTCCGGACTTCTGGCCAGCCCCAAGGAGGTACTCGGAGAACCATGCTGCGGCTTCCTCGCCACAGTCCAACGTCTCGACCTTCTCCTCGAACCACATACTGGATAGGGAAAGCACGGGATCACTTCAGGTAAATCAGAATGCAAGGGATAATTCTGGTACAATTTTTACCCTTCATTTTTAACCTAAAAATGTGCAACTTATAAGCAGGTTAAATATATTACAAACCTAACAATTCATGGGTGGGAGTACCAAAAGAGGAAGCGATTGCAAAGCAACAGATTGTCGAAGAAGAATACATGAAATAAATAATATGAACTTTTTCGTTTTCGTTGTAGGAGGTGCAGTGTTTAAGACAGGAGAGATATCAAACTAAAAATACGTTCAGTTCGTGCATTGAAATCTCGTTGTTGGTGGAGGTGCCTGTCATGTTCAAACTTGTAGTTCTAGCCACCTTGGATTTGACTAGGTATACCTGTGGAGAGTTTGTAGAGGGACCTTGGAATGGCGGAATAAATAGACCTGACAGTACTAAATGAATACATCTTTTATCTCCATCTATCCTCAATCATATTACATATTTTCATACATAACAATGGCGACGAGTATCGGATATAAATTAAAGAGTATTTTTAAAGTAAATATAAAAGTGAATTCAACAAAAGTCTAAAAGTTTTCGAGTGTTTTATAAAATATAACCTAAAAAAAAAGTGCACCACGTTTTTCAACATGTGTGATCCATCAATGTTTCCCCCTTTCAACTCGAAAGACCCTAACCAGAAATGGGAAAAATGGCTAAAACGATTTGACATATTCTTAAAAGCCTCAAACATCACCAATGCAGAGAGAAAAAAAACATGTTCCTATTTCTAATGGGGGAGGAAACATACGAAGTCCTAGAGTCACTTCCAGGGAACCAGCTTGGGGAAGAGTCCTACGAAATTCTAGCACAACGCCTATCCTCACACTTCAAACCAAAAATAAATGTAGACTTCGAGATTTTCACCTTCAGGCAGACAATTCAAAATAACACAGAATCAATAGACCAGTTCTATGAAAGATTACTGAAACTGTCAAAAAACTGCCAATTCCAAAATCCAGAAAACGAGATCAAGGCTCAAATAATAGCACACACGAATAACAAACGAATACGGCGATATGCCCTTCGAGATTCTCCAACTCTAGGGGAACTGCTAGACACAGCTCGTACATATGAAGCCACAGACACCCTAGCCCAGCGCATGGAAGAAATCTCGACCAGGTCAAGGACGAACCCGAGCGTGGAGTCGCTCAATGCAGTAGGTTCCCAATCTAGGCCTAGATCGGGCCTACAAACCCAGTCAATGCAGCCATCATTCAACAGGCCCAGGCCTAATACAGGCAGGCCTATCATCACTGCTCAGAGTCCGGCCAGGTTTTCAGACAATTCACACCCAGGGCCATCACGCTCAATGTCTACAAGAAAATGCTACTTCTGTGATCAAGTCTGGCCACACGAGGGAGGACGCTTAGCTTGCCCGGCCTACAATAAAGTATGCTCCATCTGCCAGAAGACGGGTCATTTTCAAAAGGTATGTAATTCAAGATATATGCATACTCCTGTTTACTCTACCACTACAGAGTCATTAGAGGACTCTAGGCCTAGGCCTATGCATACTCCTGTTTACTCTACCACAGAAGAGTCATTAGAAAATTCTAGGCCTATTCAACAGGCGATGGCACAGTATGTCTCATCAGAGGAGGAGGAAATCTTTGTAATATCGTCAGCAAATCACATGTCTGTAGGCTCTAAAACCCCCAAAGTCAATATTGGCGTAAATGGGGCACAAGTAACGTTCGTTTTAGACACTGGTGCTTCAGTCTCAATCATTAGTGAAAGAATACTCAGAGAATCTAAAATTCCATATGAAACAGTAGGAACTTCAACAAAAATATTCTCGTATGGTTCTACAGAACCCATGCCTGTAATAGGATGTTTCATTGCCACTCTCACCAGCGAACAAAAGTCAGCACAAGCAATGTTGTATGTTGTCAAGGGGAATAGTGTCCCACTTCTAAGTTACTCATCAGCAATGAGTTCTTGACTTAATCGAAATAAAGACTCAAGAGGTAGGATTTGCCACAAACTCGATTTCCACAAGTAAAATGTACCAAAATAAATTCCCTAAAGTCTTCACGGGAATTGGTAAACTCGAAAACTTCCAAGTCCACTTACACATTGACCAGAATATTAAACCAGTAGCACAAAAACATCAAAGAATTCCATTTCACATACGAAAGTCCGTAGAAAAGAAAGTTGCACGTCTCGAAGAAATGGACGTTATTGAAAAGGTGTACGGTCCAACACCATGGGTATCACCCATTGTGCCAGTCCCAAAACCAAATGATCCCGATACAATTAGACTGTGTGTAGACATGAGACAGCCGAACTTGGCTATTAAACGTGAGAATCATATAACCCCAACAATTGACGATCTTATTTCTTCACTCAATGGAGCAAAAGTCTTCAGTAAATTAGATCTTAACGAGGGCTACCACCAGCTTTTGCTGGATGAAGAGTCCAGGTTCATAACCACCTTCTCGACACATATCGGTTTAAGAAGGTATAAGCGCCTTAACTTCGGTATAAATGCGGCAAGCGAAATATTTCAAGACACTATCAGGCAGGTCCTTAACAATATTAAAGGTGTGATAAATATCAGTGACGATATCCTGGTTTATGGAGATACTCAAGAAAGTCACGACGCAGCACTAGCCCAGGTATTACAAAGATTGGAAGACTCGAATCTCACTCTCAATTTAAAAAAATGTTCATTCAGTCAATCTACACTAAAATTCTTTGGATACATGTTTTCGGAAAAGGGCATCGAGGTCGATCCGGATAAGGTTGAGGCAATCTCTGTTATGGGACCTCCAAGAAATGTAACAGAAGTACGTAGTCTACTCGGTATGTTGCAGTTCTGCGGAAAGTTCATTCCGGACCTTTCATCCATAAGTGCACCAATCCGCCATCTAACAATGAAAGAGGTTGACTTTCAATGGGCCTGTGAGCAACAGGAGGCACTAGATAAACTCAAATTTCAACTCAAATTTCAACTCCAATCTAGCAAAGCGCTAGCATACTCGACTCATCTAAATCACTCCATTTAACAGTCGATGCCGGACCAAAAGGACTTGGAGCAATCCTCTCACAAAAACATCCAAGCGAACCAGACGAAGTCATTGCTTATGCAAGCCGAGCTCTAACACCAGTCGAAGAACGTTATAGTACGATCGAAAAGGAAATGCTAGCGGTTGTATATGGAGTAGAACATTTCCACCTGTATCTTTTTGGAGCAGCTAATTTTATCATACACACAGACCACAAGCCCCTAGTTCACATACTAGGTAATGCGCGCTCAGTGACGTCTGCTAGACTAGAACGTTTGACTCTCCGACTAATGCCATACTCTTTCCAAGTCCTACACAAGCGAGGAACTGAAAACCCAGCAGACTATATGTCGCGCCATCCCCTACCCTTCAAGAAAACTTCGTCCCGAACTCCCAAGACTCCGGAGGAATACATAAACTTCATTGTTAAAAATGCCGTCCCAAAAGCAATGTCATTGGAAGAAGTCAAACTCGCTACAAGCAAAGACGATACCCTTCAGGACTTAATTAACATCATACAATCACCAAACCCATCCACGGAAATTCGAAAACATAACCACCTACACTCATTCTGGAGTATCATCGATGAGATCACCACTGCTGACGGCATTCTCCTTCGAAACAATCTAATAGTAATCCCTGAGACTTTACGTGTGAAAGTCGTCCAACTTGCCCATCGAGGACATCTGGGTATAGTCAAGACCAAGCAACTAATCCGTACAAAAGTGTGGTTTCCCGGAATCGATCGGAGCGTGGAAGAAGAAATCAAAACTTGCCACCCATGCCAGTCAATTACCAAATCCAATTCAAGAGAACCTATCATGTCAACTCCAATTCCCAATCATCCATGGGAAAACTTAGCGATTGATTTCGACGGACCTTACCCAAATGGGAAATACCTTATGATTGTCACAGACGAACATTCGCGTTACCCAATCGTGGAAATAATCTCATCAACCAGCGCAGAGATAGTAATACCAACGCTACGGCGATTGTTTACATTGTTCGGGATACCAGCTCAGCTAAAATCAGACAACGGCCCTCCGTTCAATAGCCAAGCCTTTGCTGATTTCGCATTAACGTTAAACTTTCGTCACCACTGTGTCACACCACTATGGCCCGAAGCAAACGGGCCCGTAGAGCGAAGCGTGCAGAATCTACGCAAAACAATACTAGCGGCCCACCTATCCAAACTTGACATCCAAACTGAACTAGATGCTTTTCTTCTCAACTACCGAGCTACACCGCATTCTACCACTGGCATCCCTCCGTACACAGCACTATTTGGAAGGCCGATGAAGACCACTCTACCACAACTCCCTTCTGCTGAGATATCAACCGGACAATCTTCAATTGCAACCACTGACGCGGAGAACAAGAAGAAGGCCAAATCATACGCCGACGCAAAACGTAAAGTTTCCGAAAGTAAATTCAAGCTTGGAGACTTGGTACTTGTCAAAAACAAAAAAATAAACAAGTTGACACCTCCGTTCGATCCAGTCCCATACACCATAACCTCAATCAATGGTTCCAAAATAATCGCATCCAGACCCACCAAAACAATAACCCGAAATTCATCCTTTTTCAAACCATACCACCACAAAAAAAATAACTCGATGACCCTGGAAGAAAACGAACATTCAGAGGAAGAAGAGGAACTGCATGATCATCTACAAGGGAACCCTAATCCTGGGAACCCTCCAGCTAGAGATCTCTATCCAGCTCCAGCACCCCAGCGTCCACAACGAAATCGTCAACCTCCTGCATACCTGCAAGACTACGACTAGCCTAGAATAGAAAATGCACTTCATGCAAAGTAAAACCTTAAGTTAAAGAAATGCACTTCATGCCAAATAAAACCTAGAATAGAAATTGCACTTAATGCAAAGTAAAACCTTCAGTTTAAAGAAATGCACTTCATGCCAAGTAAAACCTTCATTTGAAAAAAAGGGAGGAACTGTCATGTTCAAACTTGTAGTTTTAGCCACCTTGGATTTGATTAGGTATACCTGTGGAGAGTTTGTAGAGGGACCTTGGAATGGCGGAATAAAGAGACCTGACAGTACTAAATGAATACATCTTTTATCTCCATCTATCCTCAATCATATTACATATTTTCATACATAACAGTGCCTGGTATTCATATGTAAAGTTTACATGACGCCAAAACCACCCCGTGACCCACAGGGTCAATAAAACATTCTGTATCATCCTTGGTGAAGGGCAATGGCAACAAACACGTATGCAATTCAGAGGTTTTTGTTTGTTCTAGCGTGAAACACAACACAACACAACACAACACAACACAACACAACACAACACAACACAACGCAACGCAACGCAACGCAACGCAACGCAACGCAACGCAACGCAACGCAACGCAACGCAACGCAACGCAACGCAACGCAACGCAACGCAACGCAACACAACACAACACAACACAACACAACACAACACAACACAAGCACGCACGCACGCATGCGGACGGTCAGGTTTGATCTATTCGAGAGGATGGGCTGTGATAGATGAGGATGAAGGACGATTAAAAAAACCATGCCTCGTTCGGGATTCGAACCCACGTCCTCGTACAGCCATAACATTCGGACCATCGTATGTGCCACCGCAGACGGCTGTTGACGGTCAGATAAATGCTTTTCTACATAAAAATTACATTTTAAATGAATATCGCACGTTGACTCATTCACATTTGAAAAATTACTGTAACATAAAAAATTGATCGCGCTCTTAGCGGCCTAGAAGTACGTAGCAGTAATCCCAACAAAAGGGTAATATGTTACGTTCAAAATTAATTGCCAACAAATTGTGGAATACTTCACGATTTGCGTGTCATCCGAGCGCAGCGGCCTGTACTGAATATCGTTCCAATTTGAGTATATTACATCCCCCACTAATACAAAAATTTGTACAAAAAAAAACGGCAGCCTAGCTCTCGTTCGAAAGTCTTCGGCTGTGAATGCTGTGAGATATAGAAGTTGAGCCAAGCTTTTCATTCTTTGTCCCTAGTTTCGCATTGAAAAGAAGTAAGATCATTACGCCTGTTGACGAGCTCCAAGCCAACCATTTTCATGGTAAAAAGTAAAAATTTTAAACTCAAAATCATGGCAAAATTGCTTGGCCATTGACTTTTTAGAGTTCTCGTAATGAATTAAATTCAATAGCCAAGCAACTTTTTTTTTTATGATTTTGAGTATAAAATTTTTACTTTTTCCACGAAAATGGTTGGCTTAGCGCTCGTCAACAGGCGTAATGATCTTACTTCTTTTTAATGCAAAATTAGGGAGAAAGAATGAAAAGCTTGGCTCAACTTCTATATCTCACAGCATTCACAGCCGAAGACTTTCGAAGGAGAGCTTGGCTGCCGTTTTTTTTTTTTTTTTTTTTTTACAAATTTTTGTATTTTGTGGGGGATATTACATCTTTTTGCTGTTTGTTTCCTATCGAGGCGTGAATGATGGACTTTGAATGATAAATTTGTTAAGTTGAGAGTTGTTTTTTGACTTTTTGGGCCCACGGTCCCCCCAAATTTGCCCCTTTGTGTTTTGGACGCTAGATATTTATAATGGTTAAGAGCATGTTTAATTTCAAGTTTGTACAAATTACTACGCCTGAGCAATCACGCGTTTTGATTTTCATTTTGATTTTCCCCGGTCCCTATTGCCCGGTTTTGGTTTTGAAAGCTAAAGTGATTGCGCATGAGGGACATCTAAGTGGGGTCCAAGTTTCAAAAAGTTCTTCGATGTACAGTTTTCTCTGTAGTGTCTTATTCATAAGAGTACGGAATTACCTAGCTTTTGATAATTTTGATTTTCTCCGGTACCCGTTATCGAATTTTGCTTTACATATTCCAAAGTGATCAAGAATGAGAGATATCTAAGTGTATTCAACGTTTGAAACTTCTCAGTTGTAGCGTTTTCTTTGAATGATTATTTTTCAAGTTCAGAGTTGTTTCTTGACATTTTTGGGCCCATGGTCTCCCCAAATTTAGTCCCTTGTGTTTTGGATGCTGGATATTGAAAATGGTTAAGGGCATGTTTAATTTCAAGTTTGTACAAATTACCACGCTTTAGTAATTACGTGTTTTGATTATCATCCGAATTTTGATTGTCTCTGGTCCCTGTTACCCAATGTTGGTTTTGAAAGCAAAAGGCACTGCGTCTGGGTACATCTAAGTGTGGTCAAAGTTTAAAAGTTCTAAGATGCACCGTTTTCTCTGTAGGCTAAATTAATCTCCGCGGAGAATTAGCCAGCCAGCCAGCCGGAAGGTTTTAGACGATGTTGAGAGCCTTTTTTAACACAGAACGGGTTGTCGGATCGGGTTGATTTTTTTTTGTAGGTCATGGACCACATATTAGGTCATATACCGAGTTTCAAGATTGTAACTCTTTCGGGGCGGCGTGTGCAGATAGCTGAAAACCCCCCAACTCGGGTAGCTGTATACAGGGCCGCGAGTCGTCGTCGCCTAAGCAGTCACATGCGCTTGACTGCGGGCGACGACCGTCGCCCTAAAAATTAATCTCCGCGGAGAATACGCAAGCTAGTTAGCCAGCCAGCCAGCGGGAAGGATTTTAACGATTTTCAGGCACATTTTAAACACAGAACAGGTTATCGGATCGGGTTGATTTTTTTTTTGCGAAGTCATGGACCACATATCAGGTCATATACCGAGTTTCAAGATTGTAAATCTTTCGGGGCGGCGTGTGCAGATAGCTGAAAACCTCGCTAATCCGATCCTGATAAATCTTTGAGAAAACAAATATTTGTCACGAATATCGTACTTTTATGATGTTTTTTTTTATTCTTGGTACAATTTTCCAGTGATTTTTGCATTTTTTTGAGAGAAGTCTGCCCAGGGTGCAATGCATTGCATGCCCCTCTTCAGGTGTCTAGCTATAAGTAAATTAATGTACTAGGAAGGGTGGGATAGGAGGTTATCACCATTATAAATAGCTTATGATAAGGTATTAATAGGTATAGGAGCAAAAATGTATTTGGAAGGGTTACTATATTTCTGAACGACTTTTACATTGTAACTCACCTGCATATTTTGGTTTCGCTATCGGGTTTAGGAACCGATATTTCCAGCCTTCCCATCCCCGGAGCTTCGAAGATCACTTTTCCATTGAGGCCATCTGCTATAGTTATGAGAACCATGTTGGGCATAACGCGAGCCGTTTTGTAGCATCCATTCACTTCATTGAATACGATGAACGTCCTAGAATACAGATCATTAACATGAACAAACTATGCCTCCTCATGATAGTTAAATTAAATTTGCGCTTTAACCGCTTATGTCACCGTGGTACCCAAAATTTATTTTTCTACTTTACACCCCCAAAATATTCGTTTTTGTAAACGTTGCAATCAAATAAAATGATTGATATTTAATAATTAATTGGTGAATTTGTATTCCTAATTGGTAACAAGAGTGTATTTAAAAAACTTAGTCGTTCTTGTAACGTTCATAATAATGAATCCAGAAAACAAACAAAATATGCGTCAAGTCCTAGAATTATGAGTATGTATTTTTGTTCACACACACAACTGAATTTAAAATCACATCCAATGATCCCTTAATTGCCTCGCGGATGTGATTTACGTTTGATTAAGAATTTTGATAACGTGATGTAATGTGGAAATTCTATTGGTTTTCTGTTCAATTGCATTTGCTAACTGCTTGATACAACACTGTTAATAACATTCATAACATGAAGACAAGAACAAAATGCAACCGCAATAAAAGGATCGAAAATAAGGTTCAACATACCAAAAACGCTCATCCATCAACGCGACTGGAAAAGCGTTTGCAAAGAATCCTAAGCATCCTAGTTCGCACAGAAATGGATTTTTATATATTTCTAAAAAACACTTTAGACAAATGACAGCTACTTTACTGAACAACACACTCACGATCACACTCTCACGCATGCACCATCAAACATGTTTCAATACTAGGAAAACGCTAAAGTCCCGCCGCGTTGATGGATGAGCGTTTTTGTAAGTTTTTACTTTGCGTGAGACCACTTTTCCTTTGCAATTGCTTTGTGAATGCATTGAAGGTGATTGTTGTCAAGTTTCTATTGTTACCTGTTAATTGTTATTATAAACCTAAAAAAAACATATTAAAACCTTTATTCCGTGGATTCTAGCAAACTTTTTCAAATTTTTCTTTCAGAAAGCAATACATCACCATTACCTTAATGTCCCATGTAAAATATGAACGTTGTAGCCCCACCCGTCTGGTCAGAATCGGCCCTAATGTCACGAAAATATCGCACTAAAAATCGAAAAAAATCGTAAAAGTACGATATTCATGAGAAATATTTTGTCGATTGTACCCAAAAACGTGGCAGGTCTAAGTTTAGAGATCTCGAAGGTCTCCAAAAAATTTCATCGCAATTGGAATATCGGTTTAGCCGGAATCGTGTTAACAAACACTCAAAATTACAAACAGAAAAAACAAGAAAAACGAAAAAAAATCGTAAAGAAGCGATTTTCATGAGAAATAATTTTTCGATTGCGCTAAAAAAAGTGGTAGTTCTAAGTTCAGAGATTTCAAAGGTCTCCTGAAAATTTCATCGCAATTGGAGTATCGGTTTAGCCGGAATCGTGTTAACAAACACACAAAAATACAAACAAAAACAAAAAAGAAAAACGAAAAACGAAAAAAATCGTAAAATTGCGATTTTTAAGAGAAATAATTTTTTGATCGATTTTTCGTACGGTGCAGTTCTAAGGTCAGAGATTTCGAAGGTCTCCATAAAATTTCATCGCAATCGGAGTATCGGCTTAGCCGGAATCGTGTTCACAGACACACAAAAATACAAAAAAAAGAAAGAAAGAAAAAAAAACATTCCGGATTTTTTTCTTTAGTGTAGTGAAATGGAATCTTCGCTACGCTCATCCAATTATGCGACAATTTTGTGATTTGAATTCTAATTTTGCAATTATTGCGTACCTAGGCCTACTACCGATAAAATTATTATTGTGTGTTTTGTGTATTGTGATTTTTGTCCTCCTGGTGGTAAGGTAGTGTGGTAAGGTAAGGTAAGGTAAGACAATGTGTTAATGTTTCTTATGGGGCTAAGCTCTGATTCTTACCACCACCAGCAATGGGATTGTGGTGGTCACGATTATATTGAAGTTGCAATTGTTGTATTGGTGGATTGTGATAGGTTGGAGTATGAATGAATTACGATCAGATAGTACTATTAGTAGTTTTAGGGCGCTTTAACAGCTAAGATTATTCGCGCCTCCAAGATAAAACAATTTCTATAAGGTGTGGGTTATACTTGCTCCAACAAAAGAATGTAGATGCTTGGTAGTGATGGGGATAGTATGAATACGCGTTAAATGGAATGTCGCCTTTTGAGTATGAAAGAGAAATATCTTTTACCAACGTGTGCAAAAATTATCTGTGCTAGATCACAGAGTTCCTCCGTGTGCTAGATCCACGCTGAGCTAGCGTGAATAGAGTTGACAAAGTTGTTATGTTGGGAAAACAATTTCGAGCCATCTGCATTCTTTCGTTGGGACCACTATACCACCATGTATACTTACTTCTTTCCAAGGGGAGGGTCGTAAGGGTGACGCGGGGGGACAAGGGGTGGGCAGGCCTATATTGTACACATTTTAGTAGCTTCTTTTATTTACACTTCCATTCCCGATTTCCGGGTGTTACTGTTCAATCAACGCGTCAAGTCTACAAGGCATTGTGAGCAGTACATTGCAGTGCAGTGTATTAGGCGCACCATATTTAAACATAGTGGGACACTCTATGCATGCAATGTATGCTAAATAGTTCAATTATGTATATTAAACAGAGACACTTAATAAGGTTACTTTAAATAAATGGTTGTATACAGGCAGTGTCGGCCTATCCTGAGCTAATCGAATAATCAAGAATGTCAACAGATTGAACTGAATACTGGAATCAGTTACAGAGATTGTACTAGTTACAGAGATTGTACAAGTTACATGACAAAGACGTCAAGTCTGGCAGGGCTGGCTTAAAATAAATAAAAATAGCACTACTAGAGAATCTACGAACACTTAATCTCGATAAAACTGTATGCTTATCTTTTTCTCTCTACCCACAAAACCAAAATGAGCAAAGACCAATCAAAATTCACAATTCATCGTGCATTACTGGACCTAACATGAACTCAAAGGGAGCATCATGCTGTAACTGCTATGAACTAAAAACCGTTTTAACAACCATTATACGTTATTGGTATTAGTATTGAATATTGATAATGCTTTTAAGTGGAAAATTCACATTCTAGAAATAAATTACAAAGAAGATTAGAAAAATAGCCTACAGATTCACCACATTTAAAAACATAGTTAACGCTGTTCCACCGTTTTTCCATTTTCTAATATATGCAACTATGTACAAATATAGTAAATGAAATTGAAACCTGGTACTATTAGAACACCAAAAGTATTTTTTCAAATTTTTCTGATCAGGCATACGGCAAATTTTGCATCTTCAAAATAGTTTCAAACTGCAATTACATCTAGCACAACGTAGATAGTTGTGTTTCTGTGAGATTAATGTTTGACTGTTTTTCTTGAACTTATCAAAGAGAAAACATGGGATTTTTTGGAACCGTGACCTCTGCGTATTTTTCCGTTTTCCGGTACAAATTGACAAAAAATACCGGTTATCTAAAAAATTTGTGGAACATACAAAATTGAAAAATCCCATGTTTTCTCTTTAATAAGTTCAAGAAAAACAGTCAAACATTAATCTCACAGAAACACAACTATCTACGTTGAGCGCTGTGCTAGATGTGATAGTAGTTTGAAACTTTTTTGAAGATGCAATATTTGCCGCATGCTCGATCACAAAAATTTGAAAAAAACATTGTTTGGTGTTCTAATAGTACCAGGTTTCAATTTCATTTACTTTATTTTTAGTTTTTACATAGTTGCATATTTTAGAAAATGGAAAAACAGGGTGGAACAGCCTTAAGTTGTGTACTATAGCCTAGTTCAATCATATTTACAGTATGGAATAGCCTGGGGAAACGCGCTTGAAACTCACCTGAAGCCTTTGCACTCTATAAAAAAATAAAAATAATAATGCTTAACACCGTCACGATACCCTACATTAGATACTTTCCAAAATAACAAAATTTGTTATATAAGAATTTTTCGTTAATACACCAGCACAAAAATGTAAACAAATTCAAACACGCATCACACAAACTTACAACGAGATCTATAACAATGAAGAAATTAATAATACCTATAGCTCTCTAGGTCCCAAGAGCTATAACATAATTCTGGATGACATCAAAGCATCAAAACAAATTTAATAGTAATCTCTTCAAAAGGCTAGCATCAAAAGACTTATTTCAGCACACACTTAATTAAATTACTAACCTACACCACTGTATACAAAAACACCCACATTCAGTATAATATAACCAGTAGAATAGAATTCCCCGCAAAAACAAAAAAAATGTGAAAAACGGCAGCTAATGCTCTCCTTCAAAAAAATGTCTTCGGCTGTGAATACTGTGAGATATAGAAGTTGAGCCAAGCTTTTCATTATTTCTCCCTAGTTTCGCTTTGAAAATAAGTAAGATCATTTCGCCTGTTGACGAGCGCCAAGCCAACCATTTTCGTGATAAAAAAGAAAAAAATTAAACTCAAAATCATAAAAAAAATTGCTTGGCCATTGAATTAGGTTCAAACATTTTCTTGTTGTAGGGCTATTGAGAATAGACAACATCGAAATGCATCAGTCAAGTTTATTACGAGAACTCTAAAAATTCAATGGCCAAGTAATTTTTTTATGATTTTGAGATTACTTTTTTAACATGAAAATGGTTGGCTTGGCGCTCGTCAAGGAGCGAATTGATCTTACTTCTTTTCAATGCGAAACTAGGGAGAAAGAATGAAAAACTTGGTTCAACTTCTATATCTCACAGCATTCACAGCCAAATACTTTTGAAGAAGAGCTTGGCTGCCGTTTTTTGTGTGTTTTGTATTTTAACTGTTTTTTTTTGGGGGGGGGTCTTACATCTTTTTGCTGTTTGTTTCCTATCAAGGCTTGAATTATGGGCATTACATTTTTTTAAAGCTCAGAGTTGTTTTTTAAAATTTTTGTGCCAACGGTCCCCCAAATTTGCCCCCTTGTGTTTTGGGCGCTAGATATTTATTTTGATTTCAAGTTTGTACAAATTACCAAGCTTTAGTAATTACGTGTTTTGATTATCATCCAAAAAAAAAATTTCTCCGGTCCCGGTTACCCGATTTTGGTTTTGAAAACAAAAGGCACTGCGTCTGAGGTACATCTAAGTGTGATTCAAGTTTAAAAGTTCTAAGATGTAGGGCCTACCGGTTTCTCTGTATAGCGTCTTAGTCATAAACGTACGGAATTACCTAGCTTTTGATGATTTTGATTTTCTCCAGTAAGCGGTAACCATTACCCAATTTTGGTTTCCATATTGAAAAGTGGTTGAGAATGAGAGATATCTAAGTGTATTCCACGTTTGAAATTTCTCAGTTGTAGCGTTTTCATTGAATGATTAAATTTTTTAAGTTCAGAGTTGTTTTTTGACATTTTTGGGCCCACGGCCCCCCCAAATTTAGCCTCTTGTGTTTTGGACGCTAGATATTTATAATGGTTAAGAGCATGTTAATTTCAAGTTTGTACAAATTACCACGCTTTAGTAATTACGTGTTTTGATTATCATCCGAAATTTTGATTTTCTCTGGTCCCTGTTAACCGATTTCGGTTTTGAAAGCAAAAGGCGATGCGTCTGAGATACATCTAAGTGTGGTCCAAGTTTCACAGTTCTTAGATGTACCGTTTTCTCTGTAGGCTCTTATAATTCTCCGCGGAGAATTAGCCAGCCAGCCAGCCGAAAGGATTTCGACGATGTTGAGGTCCTTTTTAACACAGAACGAGTTGTCGGATCGGGTTGATTTTTTTTGTAGGTCATGGACCACATATCAGCCTTAGTAGCATACGGAAGTTTAGTTTATCCATGGCCCATGACCGTCGCGCCATGCCATGGCAAAATTGCAAGGGCCATACAAGAACCATGCACGATCATGACTTGTGGATGGATATAGGTATAAAGTTGACACATGGCCCATGCGCGTTGCACCACACGGCAGGGACAGTGGCCATGGCAATCACCTGGCACATACACGACACACCACAGCCCAGCTAGTAGAGCATGGTAATCACAAGGCACACACACGACGCGCCACAGCCCGGCTAGTAGAGCATGGTAATCACAAGGCACACACACGACGCGCCACAGCCCGGCTAGTTGAGCATGGTAATCACAAGGCACACACACGACACATACACCATCGATGGGTTTTGGTTGTACTCGCGGCCAAAACGTGCATGGCCCATCTACGAGTGTTGGGCACGGCCCATGCGCAGATGATAAGATAATCGTCCATGGCCATGCATGGCACTTGACGGTGTGCTACTAGGGAGGTCATAATATAACCTACCGAGTTTCAAGATTGTAATCTTTCGGGGCGGCGTGTGCAGATAGCTCAAAACCCCAAAACTCGTGTAGCTGTACAGTGCCGAGTTCGGTCGTCGCCTTGTTAGTACAATCGCGTGGCGCTTGGCTGCGGGCGACGACCGTCGCTCTAGATATAATAGAACTAGGCCCTATAGCATAGAACACTAGATTAGATCATTCGAATGAAAATGCTATTCAAAGAAGAAAGTAGAATCAGGAATAATCAAAACCACTTTATAAAGTATTTCATTACCACCTATAATCCATTGAAACATATTGAATAGTTGATCACATCATCATTTTAGACCAAATTTTAGAACACTAGAATTAGAATTAAGCTCAAAATCAAATCATCCTAGCAAACAGTTACTAAACCAAAGTTAAATCTACTTATGAGCATAATTTAGAATTAGAATTAAAATTAAGATTAACACCAAAATCATCTTATCAAACAGTTCCTAAGCAAAACTAAATAAAACTAAATTAGACCTTTGAACAATAAGCACACAAAATATCAGATACAAATCATCTCTCAATGTCCGCCGGCCGCCGCCATACATTCTGTTGAATACAATAACTAAACTACCTCCTTCCCCATGCACAAGTGCATATGCACCTATGTGGGTTTTCAGCTCTTTAGATTTATTTTTACTTATTTAGATAATATTAATATAACTGATGTGAACAAACATTGTACTAATTATTTGAATAAAACTTATGTAAATGTAAAAAAAAGACCGAATAAAAAAAATCTCATCATAGGCCTATCTTATTTTAATGCAATAAAAATTAAAATGAAAAAATATGTAAAGCCCACATTTGTAGCGGAACCTGTCTCCCTACCCCCTGGCATGTGTCTAGGGGAAATAACTGCTAGCTTGATGTTCAATAAATCAAAACGAGGGTAATGGAGAAGAGACTACTATCAGAATCTTGTTCTCTTTGCTTCCAGGGTGTATGTGTGAAGGGTGTGTGGAATGGGATACTTGCGTACCCGGCAGTTCCTTGTGTGCTATTTTTATTTTATTTATTTTTTATTTATTTATTTATTTATAATTGAACCGATAGGGGAGAGAAAACATCTTCCAAAAGGATATTTTCTCAAAAACGAGAAACAAAAAGAACATAAATGTGACGGAACATCAAAATGACTATATAATGAGAAACAAAAGAATAAAAATAAACTAGGAAGAGCCTGATGGGCTTCTTCCTTTCCGTCTAGATACTAAAAACCAAGGAGAAAAATACAATAAACAATGTTAGGGTTTGGGAGTACAAACCCTATCGGTCACTAAAGGAAAACAGAAGGTCTTTACAGGGTCAGTGCCTGACAGAAGAGCAGCTCCCCATCAAGGACGGAGCAGAGCGCCTCTCTATCACACCACTTTGCCTCAAAGCCATCTATCGTCCCTCGCCCAAGGTCCCACATCCCAGTGCAGACCAGGACGGAATAAACGGGGTGGTCGCTGTAGGGATCAGTGAGGTCAACGTGAGAGGGATGTCACGCAGGCCCCAGACAGTAGAGGGGAAGTTTCTTGGCTTTGGTTGCAGGGAGAACCAAGCAACCAGAACCGTGCGGAGGAACTCGGACGTGCTCCGGGCTGCAGGCCCACCAATAAGGGGGTGAAACAAGACTTGCCACCCAAGACCCAGACGTCGGTACTTTCCGAGAAAGTGGCGGGTCATGGCGTGACAAGGATGGTCGTCCAAGTTGGTCAAATTCGGTGAGCAAACAACACCCGGAACAGGGCCACCTTGGATGGAAGGTGAACAAGTCCAAGTCCTCCCAGATGGACAGGAGCGCAGAGTTCTCGTAAACGAGTCCAGTGCCTCCTGCCCGCCCATACGAAGTTTGCCAGTTCTCTCTGCATCCGGTTGACAAGAGCCGGAGGGGGAGGTACAATCTGGAACGTGTACCACAGCCTTGGAGCTAGGAACTGGTTGGCAACCAGGACGCGACCACGAAGCGACATGGCCGACGCCCTAAAACGCCACCTGAGGATTGCAGCGCGGAACTTAACGAGCAGTTCCTCCAGGCTCCTAGCCACTACAGCTGGATGGCGTGTTCCCCAGAACAACACCCAGGATTTTCGCACCTTCGCTCGACCAAGCGAAGTCGAGAGGGGTGTCCATGCGTCCTGTCCAACTGCCCGACCACAGGCATGAGCTGCGCTCCGGACTGTGCGGCATAGACGTCGTACACTTCTCGGAGATGGACGAAGTCTCCGTCGTCGGCAATGAATGCCGAGAAGTCATCGGCGTAGCCGGAAATAACAAGCCTGCATTCAGGTTGACCGGAAAGAACAAATCCCTGGAGACTCCGAAAGAAATCCGATAGAAAACGAGACAAAAAACGCCGAAAACACAATCAAAACAACAATCGTAAACTGGACTTTACCAGACCAAAATTGCTCTTTCTTCTTTCCCTGGTGACTGGGAACAGATGTGTGGACAAGTGCAGTGTGTAGTTGTGTTATGCAGTGGCGTAACAAGGGGGGGGGAAAACGAGGGAATTGACCCCCCCCCCCACTGTACTGTCTGACCCGCCACTCATATCATCCTCAACTTTCATGTGACATTGTGTGCACTCGCTTTAGGGTACAACCACCATGAGCGCATTGTTTAAAGCAATTTTGACAGTTTTTTTGTCTATAAATCACCCCAAAGAAACTTTATGTTTGACGGATTCAATGGGAAACAAGAGTTGTAAATGGTAGAAACGTCAACGAGACGTCCACCTACGATCCTGTCAATCATCAACTGGTCTTTACCCAAGACCAACTCTCATTTTGAGTGTGACTATAATGACAAATGCACCGCCGTAACCAGGGGTTGGTCATCCGGGTAAAAATCTGGAGATGGACCATTTTGAATTGCTAATATCCAGTCAGCACTAACAAATTGTATTAAAAAAACATGCCTAAAACTCGTTAAAATACGCCAATCACACTCTAAGAATCGAAAAATTTTCCGGGGCTGTGCGCCCCGGACCCGCATTAGCTGGGGGGCATCCCCCCCAGACCCCCCATTGTTGGATGTGACCAGTGACCCCCCCACCTGAAACTAAGTTGTTACGCGCCTGTGCACGGTACTAGTTCGTGAAGCGAACGCCGTCGGCTAGAGACGAGTTTTACTTCGCGTTCCATCAAATTCCAACTCGCAACCTTCTCGTGGTCTGGCCCGTGATTGGGGGAGTTTTGCTCCCTGAAACTAATGGCGAGCTCTGGGTCGTCGTTGGGGAACTTTCCCCTTCCCGTTGACTACCACCCCGAAGGCAACGACAATGACAACATGGAAGGATGATGACACAGACGGAGACGACCACGACGTGGGGGAACCTCTGCCCTCCCCATACGCTTGTGGCTGGTTCTGACCAGCACAGGCCTGTCCACCCCTTGTCCCCCTGCGTCATCCCTTACGTCCCTCCCTTCGTCTCGATTAGCCAAGCTGCATACATATGAGACGTTAAGCAATATCCAATCAAAAATCAAATCCAAGTAAGGGGAGTGGAGGGGAAGGCGCATGCGCGCTACCATTTCGTGAAGCGAGCGTTGTCTGCTAGAGACGGGTTTTTTAGGTTGGTGAAAACTGAATGGAATTTCGTTCCATATTGCCAACTGTAAAAATATTTTCGGAGGTAAGTTTTTTTCTCAAACTTTGTTTCCGAGAATGGGAAAGCACTGGGAAACAGCCCACATGTTACTTAAGTCACAAAATAAAAAAAATAAATAAATTTTAAATTATATTTAAGTCTACCCACTCGTTATTTTGATTTCAGTGGGGGATTTTAAATCAAAGGACCAAGCCAACTCTGTGGGTCCCGAGAAAATCGACAGTAGCAATAACCACCAAAAAATCAATTTTTTAATAGGAATTAGCAACAGGGTATGGACAGTGCAAAAACCCCCGCGGATCAACGCCAGAATCAACAAGGCCGTTCAGAACAACTCTAAATTTTTTAGGGTTTTTGTGCTAGGAGGGCCCAAAGCCCCGTTTACAAACTTCCGACAAAAACTGATGGATTAAGCCCAAATCAAAAGTTAAAAAATTCTGACTATGCGGGATCAAACCCCTGGACCTTCTGCATTGGAACCAATACGCAACCACAAGCCCAACGACCCACAAAAATTTAATATAACAAAGAAAATATAAAAGCAATGGGGAAATAGGCTAAAGGCCTACTTAACAAATGCACCCCTTTGACGTAATTTAAAATAAATATAGGCCTACACTCAAAAGGGCCCTTTAAAATAACACATGTAAAAAAAATTAAAAAAAACTTACATACAGAACAAATACATAGGCCTACCTTGTTGTGGTTTTTTTTTAACACAGCTATTTATTTTTGTTTAGAGTATGCTTTTTATTTAACTACTGATATATGTTATTCCACACAATTTTAAATACAATGTAGCGATAGTTTTAACACAACAAAAACCTTCTTGAGGATATGGCACAGTAAGTAGGTAGCGCTGCTACCTGTAGGGACCTTGGTGGGGCTTTTAGGCGCCTCATTCAAACAGGCTGGTGCGAGGGCCGGGTTGTTACACATTGAAATATAACATTGACTTACCTATCTGTTAATTTAAAGTCACTATCGTTCATAATACGTAGTCCAACATTTGTGCATTCGGCTTCTTTGAGTGATATTGCGCGCCCGGACTTCAACGGGTACAATGACAGTTCCTCAACCTCTCCGACGGCACGCCACTGGTTGGGGATGGCGTTAAGCAGCATTTTCTTCCTGCGCCAGTCCTGCCACCATACGGCGGTCAAACCGAGAAAAATGGCAGCTGCCGAACTCAATATTATTGTAGTGCCACTACAATTTATTCCGAACATTGTGATCTCGCCTAGAAACACATAATTAAAAAGGTCAGTGACGATTTGCAATGTTTTTAATTATTGATATGGTTTATGTGTAGGTAGGCCTAGGCCTATTAATTATTGTTAAGGTAATTAAACGTCTGTGTAGGGCCTAGGCCCAGACCTAATTTTTAGCTAAAAAATCATTCCGGGTTGCCCCCTGTGCCCGGGCCAGGGCACTAGGCGTAGGCCCTATTCATTATTAATTTTAATTCCGTTTACAATAATGAGACGTAGGCATAAACTCTCGATATGCAGACCTATGCAATAAACTATAGGCCGGCCAGGCCTGGCGTAAACTTAAGGACGGGCTAGGCTAGCCTAGAGCGTTTCTTGTGTGGTAGCCCTAGCCCCTACCTAACTTACCAACCTGTTGGACAAGCCTAGGTATGTCTAAGGCCTACCTTCTATTATTATTATAGGTACGGTAGGCTAGGCAGACCTTACGTAAAGTTCCCAGCTGTTGCGGAAGACCTGTAGTACGGAGCTAGAATTACTTGCACTGGCTTTAGCCTCTTCACCAAAAAGCGAGGTATGGAATTGGTTTGATAAGCATGAACCAATGCAGCGCAGACGCTATCTTTGACCTTGAAAATCGTGTCATTTTGTAACAAAATTAGGCTTAGTGCACCCCCAACCCAGTGGGTGCGAGGCAGAGCAGACACCTACCTTGGGTGGGGGAAGGTCTACCCCCTACCTTTGCTAGAGAGTCGTCGATTTTTGACATTGGGGAGAGGGGGGGTTTGTGAGTGACATTTTCAAATGACAAATTTGGGAGGGCTCTGAGAGGTTTTGCCCCCAAATTTTTTTTTAAAATTGCAAGGTTTTTTTTTAAGGTAGGCCTATGCAAATCAGTGGTTTTAGGGCAGTCTTGAAACTTTCGAAAGCCCCCCTTTGTGAGGGGGCCCAATGGGCCCTAGGTTTGGCTCTACAATAAAATAACCAAAATACTGTAGGCTATTCAAATTAGTAAATTGTTAAAGTGGTAGGCGAGGCCTATGAATTAGGCTTAGCCTTTTTCCCAAAATTACTGAAAATGAACATAAAGATTTTCAAATTAGTATTTTAATCAGAAATTAATTATTAAAAAATGATAAACAAATCTTTATGATTTGGGCATTTTGACAGTTTAAAATTAAACTCACATAGGCCTAATCATATTAACCCATTGGGTAGACTTAGGAACCATATTTTCATACAAAAAACTACCCTAAAATTTTCCATTAATTTGCAGACTTTTTTTGAGCATAGTGTCCCAGGAAAAAAAGGGGTAATAATTATAAAGCTATTTTTAAGAGCAAGCCCCAAAAAATTTTTGAAATAAAAAACTGGTACCCGGGAACACTTATTTAAGCAGAGGGGCCCCACCCAAAATTATGTAGGCCTTGATGTAGGCCATGTGGGTCATTCCAAATAAAATACCCTTTTTGCTGTCCCACCTTTAAATTATTTTTTTTTTAGATCAAGAATTTATTTGCATAAATTTTGTTGACATTTTCAAAATACTTATAGTTTTTATTTGTTCCCTGAATTTTTTCCTTCTATCTTTTAAGGCCCATCTTAATTTACTATTACGTAATGCAAAATGTGCTAAAACCTATGTCCCTATCCACAAAACCAGAAGTGTTTCAGTAAGCTGTTTGGATTTTTCACTTAATACTATTTTAATCTCTTGTGAAAATGAAAGCAGAAATAATAATTAAGTAATCGAGTTTAAGACATTTTTATATAATAACATTTTCCAAGAAATATCAAGTAAGGAGTGTTCGTCCCCACTGTGGTAATAATATTGATGTCATGACCGTTACCGTGCAAAAAATAAATAAAAATAAAGTGTAGAAGGCAGTGGATCAATGAAGAAGAACAAGAACAGAGTCCATGATATGACACCATTGAAGTTTGTTTGATTTTTCAATGATATCTGTTAAAATTGAGAAGGGAACAAATAAATGGCGAGTATTTAATTATTGGTCATGAATGTTACCAAGTTAAGATCATTAATTTTTAATTTTATCTTTGATTAAACACTATAATTACATTACAATCAATTTCCCAAATCCTAGAAAACACAACCCTACTTTTATGCACATGGCATTTGTACTGATATTTATTTATAAATATAAAAAAATGTCATGACCGTTACTTGTCGGTAGGCTATGTTACTTTCAAAAAGTACATTCCCAAGGGCATCGTGGTTTTACTGCATTAATTTTCCCTGCAACTGTAGATGTGTTTTGAAGGGAGAGGTTTGTAATTCATTGCCATACTCAAAAGTAACAAAACATTTGTTTTTATTGATTTTCAGTGATCACATTGTCAAGAATGTTATTTTTTGTCAAGACCGTTACCCGTAGTGTCTCTTTACTTTAAACTCAACACAAACTGGTTGGATTAGATGGATTTTATCTTTAGGTTGACTGATTTGTACACTAACAAGCAACATGATCTTAGAAAAAAAATTATTACTGTTAGAAAAGTAACTTTTTTGTCAAGACTGTTACTTTTTGTCAAACACCGTTACCCGAGCTAATTATTAAATTAAGTCTTTATTTAAAGTTTAAAATAACTGAACCACATTTTTAATCTTATTTATAATATTAAACCTACTTCATTGCTAACAGTGATCTTGATAAAATTTGATTTGCCATTTGTCCATTATTAGTAAGTTAATTACCAGGTTTTGAAATTTGAGTAACATTCTTGACATTTTGGTATTATAAAAAGTGATTAAAATAAAAATGTATATTTTATTGAATGTAGGCTATAGTTTTGTGTGATAATGTAACTAAAACTATTGAGCACATGAATATAGATTTAATAAATAACTTCTTACATCAATTGTCACTTTTATGTCCGGTTTAAAAATCATGACATTTTCGTACACGTGGATTGATGAAAATTGCTTGGTATGTATAAACATTTTGGTTTTTTTAGATAAACCCTTTTTGGGATGTAAGAACAAATTATTGGATAAGTAGGCTATTGTTAAAGGAGGCATCCAATTTTATGTTATAATTTTTTCTTGCAAGCATTTTTTTCAATATGGTCATTACGTTTGAGAATGACCCATGTCACATGTACGTCACATGTATGTCACAAACTAGACTTTAAGTCACATGCAAACCCTTTCTAATTAAAAAAAATTGGAAAGAGAATTGGGTATTTGAGAAGAATGGGAGGTAAATTGACAAGCTGGACCAGAAAACATGATATATAATAGTATAATCAGACCCCAGTTTGAATATGGTGCTACTATCTTGTATCAGCTGGGGAAAAATGATAAACTGAGATTACAGATACTGCAAAATAAAGCTATGAGGTGTATAATTAGGTGCGGAAAAAGAACCCCAATAGTACAGATGCTGAGTACATTGAAATGGTTAAGTGTTGAAAATAATTTGCTATTCTTAGTATTAGTATTTATATTTAAGATTAGAAATAATATGATGCCTAATTATCTTGTTGAAAAGATTACAGACATAAGAGGAGTGCATAATATTAATACAAGAGGAGCGGTGGAAGGTAACTCTTTCAGAAATACATGTAGGCCTAGTAGTAAACAATGGCAAAATTCAATATTTATATCTGGGCTCAAGGAATTTGACAAGTTGCCACGTGTAATAAAGGAAATAAAAAGTCTGGGTATGTTCAAATCCAAATGTACAAACTGGATAAACAGCAGAGAACTTGAATAAGATAAAATACTTTAATCATAGGTAATAATAGTTTTTAGTTGGTAGAAGAAATACTGTGTGAAATGCTCAATAGGCTAGGCCTACTAATGTAGGCTAAATGGAATGTAATGAATGGCTAAATGAGCCAACAAATAAAAAAATACATAGGCCTACATACATACATACACATAAAATAGTGATACAGTCTGTTCAAAATCAAAGTTTTTAAATATGGGGTTAAAGTTTAGGCCCTTAAATAAATATGAATTTGATTTTTTGTTATTTATAATTATTTTAGTTGATAGGTAAATATAGCCTAGTTGCATTTAAAAAATTATGTCCATGACACATAGGCCTAGTAGGGCTAGGTACTTTTTTTTAGAAGTACAGTCAGGTCTAGAATTAGGTAATTTTTTGTAGGTATTTCCACATTGATTTTAGTTACCGGTATATTTTTTATTATGTTACGTTTTAGAGAAAACTAACTCTATAGGCTAGTGAAGTACAATATTTTGAAACTTTTTTTATGTATAGGCCTAACTTGCAACAAAATCGATCATTACGTGTAATTTTAAAGAGTGCAGTCTGGTAAAATAAAAATGAAGGATAATTGTCAAAAAATAATGTGACGAGTCAGACTCGTCAAAATATTTCAAGCAATTTCAATGATAGGATGAGTACTAGGGTATGACTCGTCGTAGTACTCCAATGGGTTAAACCTTCACATCAACAACGTACTTCCTTTAAAGGGGTGCTATAAGTACCCCAAAATTGATTTTTTACCACATAATCTAGGCCTATGGAATGACCATTCCATGTCAAATCAACCAAGCCGAGCAGAAAATAAAACTTGACCATCTCCGATTTTGGTGAAACTTGGCAAATCTACTCTTACTAACATGTAGATTGATCGTGGAAAATTTTGTATTCCTGACGCGTTTAGTTTTCGAGTAACGCCCCGCTCAAAAACTTAAATTTGGCTACGTGCCGAGCTGGCCTAGGCCTATCTAAATTGGTAACTTATAAACCGTTGGACGTAAAAGGGTAGGCCTAATTTTTTTGCAATTTAATTTGTACATATTTGAATTCATTCCTGATTGTGAAACCATGTAAAAAATCTAAATTTGTTTTTAAACCTAGGCCTAGTTTACCCTACGAGAAAAAGTATTTTTTGAAAAAAAAAATACATAGGGCCTAAACGTGTTTTTGTCTAGGCCTATGTTTTTCCATGTACAAAAAAAAATTGGAATGGGATGGCATGGGGATCATGATATCACAGGGTCAAACACCAAATGTGTGTTATGTGTCAGTTTTTACCCTCCATTTGTAGTGAAATTCAAATTTGCCGCAATTAATTTCTTTGAAAAATAAAAACGGAAGGTAAAACTGACACATAAGATAACACACATTGGTGCTTGACCCTGAGTAGAGTAGAGTAGAGTAGAGTAGAGTATTTATTAGCCGTTAGATCTGTACATAGCACACATATAGGCATCGTCAAAGGTCAAAACTATGCTTATACTAGAGTAGGCATAGTGTCTAATATATTGATTATACATTATAGGTACTAAACTAAACTAAAACTAATTATGTAAAAATATACAAACAGATTGTCATACAATGTATTACTAGGTAAGCCTACTATGGAATAAATTTCTAAATGAGCAAATAACAGTATGCTTATTATTTTATACGCTTAGTTTATTTATTCACTAAGGTATTCTTGATGGTATAAAAACTTTTGGTAATAAGGAACAATTTAAGGTTATGTTTAAAAGAATGCATTGTGGGGCAGGATTTGATTGGGTTCGGGAGCTTGTTATAGAGGGTGGAGGCTAGATATTCCGGGCCTTTCGAGAAAAGAGATAGATTGTGGGCAGGACGGTGAATGTGGAGGCTGGCTCTAGTGTTGTGGGAGTGCACCGATGCATTGAGGGGAAAGAGGGGACTATTGGAGCGAACAAATATCGCAGCTGACTGAATAAGGGTGCATGCTAATGTAAGAACACCAAGTTTTTTAAAGAGATCTCTACATGAATGGCGCCTCGAGACTCCAGCTATAATTCTTATGGCCCTCTTTTGGAGAACGAATATCCTGTTAGCATGAGGGGAAAGCTCCCCAAAATAGCAGTCCATATGATAGATGAGAGTTAATATGTGCAAAATATACCAGTAGAAGTACATGAGGGTGGACAATTTGTTTCATTTTTCTAATTAAGTAACATCCCGATAGGATTTTGTTGGCTACATGATCGCAGTGGGTGGACCAGTCAAGGTTTTCTGAAAGTGTGAGGCCTAGGACTTTTACAGAGTTGGAGCGGGGAATGATGTTGGATTCTAGACGTACAAGGGGACTGAATAGAGGAGTATTATTAGAAGTGTGAAAATACAGATACATCGTTTTTAAACGTGATATGGAGAGCTGATTGTTGTGGCAATAGGACGACATTCTGCTTACTTGTTCGTTCATTAGGGGGGGAAGGTCAGTTTCTGGTTTAGATTTAGGTAGGGTTAATAGTTGGCTGGAGTCATCAGCATATTGGCTGAGGGTCCCATCTTCCAAAAAATCTGATTGGTCGTTGACATAAAGAATATATGCTAGTGGGCCCAATATAGAGCCCTGGGGTACTCCGCAGAGAATAGGCTGAGGTTAGAATGGATTTTATTGATGATTTGGTTGTTTATTGCCTTGAGCTCTACAATTTGGGTGCGTTGTGACAAAAAGGAAGATATCCAACTAAGAGCTGGTCCGCAAATACCGAGAGTTTTAGTTTTGTTAGAAGAATTTTGTGGTCTATTGAATCAAACGCTTTAGTCATATCATAAAACAGCCCCACAGCATGATCACCTTTGTCTAAAGCAGAAAAAAGGGGGGAGAGAAAACTAAAAATAGCGGTAGTGGTGGACTTGTTTTTTAAGAACCCATGCTGGCTTGGAGACAGGCAATTATGATATATATCATGATCCCAATGCCATCCCATTCCAATTTTTTTGTACATTGTGAAAAACATCTAGGCCCCCTATACAAAAAAACGTTTTATTTTTTATTTAAAAAAAATACTTTTCTCTAGGGTAGGTTTAAAAACAAATTAAGATTTTTTACATGGTTTTTACAATCAGGAATGCATTCAAATACAAAAAAACTAAATTGCCAATAAAAAACTCTTTAATAAAAAATAAAAAAAATAGCCTTTTACGTCCAACGGTTTAAAAGTTACCAATTTAGATACTACGCCGCTCGGCGTAGCCAAATTTGAGTTTTTGAGCGGGGCGTTACTCGAAAACTAAGCGCATCAGGAATACAAATAAATTTTCGGTACTCTTTTGGATGGTATGCCTCAACTTTTAAACACTTGTTTTTTTCAATGAAAACATACGCATCCGAAATCCTTTCCGTTACAAAACTACTTACGTTAGGCTAGTCGACCTTTCCGCCTAGTTACCTGCCGCGCTAGTTCTAGGATATTTTCGATAAGAGCGCACTCGTAATCCTTTCCGTTACAGTGTTTAATAGTTGGGGCATACCATCCGAAAGAGTACCAAATTTTCCACTTTCCAATAATCAATCTTCATCTGAGTGAACCATTTAACCATTTGGAAAGAGAAAGTTGAGAAAATGACTGTTGAACTCCAAGACTTGTAACGAAAAGCTGTGAATACATCGCATGAAATCATCTTTTGAAATTTCAATAAACTTCTAAACAAATATTAAAATTCCTTGATAATGGGATTCGGTCTCCTTGCGATATTAGGTTCTACCTATTTGTGCAAACAGATATTTTCCAGCATGAATTAGGCTTATAGGGCTATATGCCTATAAACCGAAATCGTTAAAATGACGACCTTTCATCAGCTCTTAAAGTTAAAACTATCCACATACAGACCAGATTTTCAAATACTTGCATCAACGGTTCAAGTATCATCTATTCACTATTATATGCACATTTAAAGCATAGGCTACCGTACATTTAGGCCTATATCTTATAAAAAAATTAAATCTTAATGTTTTTTGTTCTTTTAGTATTCAATATCAAATTTTGTACAAAATTGGCTCCTAAAACCAACAGGTTACAGACCCCTGGCCTAGGGCCTAGACCTATGTCTAATTAGATGAATACATGAGATAGCAACCACAAATTTATCTAGTAAGGAAGGAATTTTTCCATATGCACCTCCAGGCATCTCTGGCAATCACATTTGTGTTAAATATGGATACCTACTAAAATAAAATTATATAGCCTATTTTTAATCTGTGCCTGGATGGAAAAGGGGAATGATGAATGGGAACCATCAGAGTGTGTGAGAGCACATCTTTGTTCGTCCGTTAACATTATACGAATTTCGGCAGATTCGCCGACTCAACGGGAACTTGTGAGCTACTTGTTATAACCAATTACAAGGGTTGTAAATTGAAATTCCGTACTTGCTGACCGTCGTCAGTGTTGTATCCAAACATGCTTGCCGCCTACGTTTGAAAGTAGCTCTGCCCTATCGCACCACCTTATAGTTATATGTAGTGAATGTATGTATGCATGTTGCTATGGCTGTGGACAAGGGAATGGAAAAGGGAGTTCCTAAACTAGCAACATGGTGAATTATCAGTGATTGAAAATTGAAATACCTGCCTTTATTTGTGTAGTCATACCGGCGACCATCACTCGAACCCCACGCAAAGAATACAATAGTCAGTGTTGCTCAGCTTTAGTTTCTTTGTGCACCTCTTTGACTAAAGAAGTACATTAATGGAAACCAAAATAAATGGCTTGGCAACGGGTTTGGGACACATTATAAGAGACATGTCAATCAATGGGGATCTCTGTGACTATTTACCGACGAACCAGAGAAAGATCTGTTTCAAAAGGTGTGAACAAATCTGGTGTTTAACCCCGTTGAGGAAAACAAAAAAATTTGTATGTTGTCAGCGAACTAACTATAGGCCTACACGTTTACTAAAATGCACATTTTAGCCCATCCCTACTCATGAAATAATTAGTAATTTATTACATAAAGATCATGTGTGATAGTTGGTTCCCCAAATATCACTATTACCATAATACATTTTGGGCTGTAGGTCTAGGTCTATGCTAACAAAATAAAATAAGTTTCACTGAATGTTTGTTATTATAAATTATACCGGGGTGCTTTATACTTACAGACCTGTTTATATTTGTTTTTTTAGGTGGTGTTTATTGTTCGTAAGAATAATGGGCAAGAACTCTGAATCGGGAGAAACATCAAGCAAGGACCAAAACTACAATAGTTTGGAATTGGTTTCTCCTCCTCTCTCACACATTAAAGATGAGATAACAAATACTGCTATCGCTACTAATGTTAAGTTTCATGCTTGCACACAAGACGGGTGTAAGTTGACGTTTAGTAGACCTTGGCGACTTGAAGCCCATCTAAGACTTCATAAGGGAGAGGTAAACTTTTCATTCAAAATTAATCTGGACCATTGATTGTGTGTTAACTGTAAGGAATGTTGTAAACGTGTGATAAATTTATGCAAATTATTTCGACCATGTACATTACATATTTTATAAGTTAAACTAATTAATTTTTTTTATAATGTACGCACTGCGCAATATTCAATTATCAAATTACAATTTGTGAAGGTCATGGGGAGTACTGAGTAGTGAGCTTTATTTTTATTGTTTAAAATGTGATTTATGCCAGGCATCAGACAAAGCTCAGACCTAGATGTTCATTCTAATCCCCTAGGTGTAGATCTTAGATCTATTTTACCAACAAAACAATCCTTCTAAGGTTCAAGTGACTCTGTCTCAGTCATAAAACAGTTGAAGACCTAGAAAGTTTTTTTCTATTGTCTTAGTTAGGGTATACATACTACAGATCAGCTGTCATCCTTGACTCCGGTCACCATACAACGACAAATGAAGGAAGTCAGACTAGCGGACTAGGTAATGACTATACACAACTTCTAGTCAAATTATTGTATTGTATTATATTACTAGCAGCTGTAGGATTACATGCGATGCCGTAACTAACTAGTACGTGTATCATAACATAAGCATTGTCAGAATTGTTGGTATATACATACATTGTATAATTTCCAATTAGGCCTACAAACTACTTTACTAATACAAGATAGATTATATACTAATAATTACATCATTATACATTTACATATATACATCATTGGATGAGCGAAGCAAAGACTTCAATTTCACTGACCCCCAAAAAATTTAGCTCGATTTTTTTTTGTCTGTTTGTTCGCTCTCTACCGGGCAAATGGCATATCCGATCTTGATGAAAATTGGAGGGGACCTTCGAAATCTCTGAACTTAGAGCTATATTGTTTTTGGGTACAATGGAAGAAATATTTCTCATGAATATCGTACTTTTACGATTTTTTTCGATTTTTTGTGCGATATTTTCATGCCATTTGGGTCAATTCTGACCAAATGGGTGGGGCTACAATGTTCATATTATACATGGAGATTAAGGTTATGGTAATGTAGTACTTTTCGAAAGAAAAAGTTGAAAAAGTTAGCCAGAATCCATAGAAATAAAGCTTTTTAATATAAGTTTTTCAATTTTTAGTGCGATATTTTCGTCACATTTGGGCCGATTCTGACCAAACGGGTGGGGCTACAACATTCAGATTTCACATGGACATTAAGGTTATGGTGATGAAGTACCTTTTCAAAGAAAAAGTTGAAAAAGTTAGCCAGAATCCATAGAAATAAAGCTTTTAATATAAGTTTTTTACGGTAAATAATAACAATTGACAAGTAACAATAGAAACTTCTCAACAATCACCTACAATGCGTAGGCATGCAAAACAAAGCACTTGCAAAAGTAAAGATATCCCACGCAAACTAAAAACTTAAAAAAAGCTCATCCATCAACGCGACAAAAAAAAGCGTTTGCGAAGCTTCCTAGTATACATCACTCGTCGAGTGAGCAAGCCTATATATATATATACACATAGGTAATTGTGTCATGCTTCCTTGAAATTGCCTATTATGTATACAGGCATTTTTCTATTCAGTAGCTTCTCAGTTTTCTTTTAAGTGTTTTCACAGCTAAATTAGTAAGCTCTCATCACCTTAGAATTGTTCCAATAATAATGTACATAAACCTCCCGAGTTAAAATTTGTCTTATGGTTTTTCAACAGTTTAAGCCTAAATGAACTGTTCACCACAGTACCGGTACGTAATATCTTGTTACAAGTGTTGGGTTAAAAATAAAATGTTTTAAAAGTAGATCACTCACTCTCATAGTCATATGTCAGCTGGTTATTTCCAACCTCCTAGCCCCAGCCCGAGTTGTAAGCCTATTGTATTTTATTTGCAGCTGTTGAAATATTGAATTACATATTTTGATGTCGTTATAAGTACGAGTATCATAACATAGCAAATTGTCATGTTTTTATGGATCTTTGAGTTAGGTATAGTTTGATTTATTTCGTGAGAGCTATCGGCAAAGTCTTCGATTCCAAATCCTCTTGTATATCGGTCAAACTACAAGTTAAACAGTTAAGTGAGCAGCTTTAGGATAACCAGCAATAAATGTTGATAGTTTTGGTAAAATACTGTTTATTATAGGAAAGTTACTTTTCGTGTTGGCCATCCTGAAATCATTACGCTACTGACGGAAATGGTATTATGTTCAATGATGCATAAGGGTCTGAACACTGGTTTTCAATAGGCAATGTAGTTCTCTTTCTTTCTGTCCAGCCGTTTCTCTCTCCCTCTTTTCGTGGCTTCCCAATAGCTTGACATGTATTTCTGTATTAGTGTTTTCAAAACATATTGTGTTGAGAAGAGAAATGAGATTGCTATCAGAATAAGGGACTGCGATTCGAAGAAGGATGCACAAAATACACCTCTCCTGGAACTTGAGCGTCTCTTGTTGTAAATATCAGGTTTTTAAGTTGAACCTGATTATTGATTTTCTTTAAATTTACTGAATATTCTTCGAACCTCTCTGTAGAGAGTTTTTCTTTCGTCACTGTCCACTTTAAACTCTCAATAGACACGCAAACAGGTTTTTCAAGATGGCTTCAAATTGTCACAGAAGTAGACCAATGACTGCTGATCTAGCCTACTATAGAATATAGATGTTTAATATATCTATGTCCACTGCAGTGTAACTTCTTTTCCCTCATTTTTCAGTCTCAGAATGTGTAACTTACATTCCTTGACCTCGCTGTCCACCTCATCCTTGCTCGCAACTGCCTGTATTGCCGCCATTGAGTCAGAAAGTATCACAGTTTTAATTTTTGGGTGACCTGCTACCAGCTTTAGTGCTTCCAATATTGCCTTTAGTTCCCCATCATAGTTACTGCCAGGTAGTGCCATCTCAAATTCTCTACAGTATATTCCTGTTCCAGCATTTCCTTCTCCAGGTTTTGCTGATACGTCTGTATACATGTGTAGCTACTCCCTTTCAGGATATCTGCCATATTTATAAGAGTTACTTATCTCAGCTCTTCTTCATTGTAATCTTTCTTTCGTCCACATATCCCCTCCACCTCCAGATCATGTTGAACGTCTAAAACAGCCACCCTGATGTTAGATTTTGTCAGATTCATTCTTTTTCTAGATTAACATCTCCCATCAGCTCATTTCTTAACTCACTGGCTGTAGTTATAAAAGTTTTATGATTTTTTAGTCTGCAGTTGTTTCTGGTCAAAATCCTCGAAACAACCCCACCCTTTCTTAGTTGGATGCCTAGAATTCACACATACTGTACTCTGTCTGCCCGCCCGCATGAATTAGCAGGGTGAATGAAACCTAAAAGCAATAAAAAAAAATAAGTGCTTTGTTGTAGTTGTATGAAAGAGTTGGCATGCACTCATGCAGTGAGAGACCGTCGTCATATAGTAGATGTTGACCATTTTTACTTTTTAGGAACAAAACCACCATTCGTTTCTGTCGCACCGGCCATCGAACACGTACCGGTACTAAACGTGTTCTGTCTTATTGCGCCTCACATGTTAAGTTTCATTGCTAGTGTTTCATTGGAGACGATTAACTTCATTTAACGTTATTTGTTTAAACCAGATGAAGTGTAAGTGTGGTTATATTACTTAATTATCAATATTGCTCTGTATATGCTTATTATAAGCAATGTGCTGACAAATATCTGCTGTACCTAGTACTATATGAAGTACCTATTTCAAACATTGAATGCTCACTGAATACTTTGAACATACATGCCTAGTATGCCTACATGTTGTGTGGTATGCCGGTATTCAATTAAAATATTTAGGTGCAATTTTTTTCCCTTAGTTTTGTATAATATAAATAGGGCCTATCCTATCCTGGACAACACGGTGAAAACTGTTTTTATTAGTAAATAATGTACATTTATTTTCTAATGTCCAATAAAATTATTATATAATTTATTTAAAAAAAAAAATTTTTATCACACTTCACAGTAGGCGATTATTATTTACCTTATTGTATATATCCGTATAGCCTACCGGTATGTATTACTCTTTAGCACTGATCAGCTAATTTAGATTGCTATAAATTGACAAATCCTCATGGAATGTATGAACTTCCCTTCTGTTTACAATGGGCGGGTCTAGTGACCCGATAATCTCCTCAAATGTTATGGTTTAGATTTCTTGTTTGTCCGAAAAAAGAAACAAATAAAAGCTACCAGTCTTCTTTTTCATGCATGTGCCGACATATTCATCTAGTTAAATTGTTTCTTTGTGTTTTTAGTTGTCAACATGTCAATTTAACGATGTAATCGTCCGCCTTATCTTGTAGGTCAGCACTTGTCTTGTTTCTCAACTTGTTCAGCCTGGTTCTTGTTTCCATTTTTCAGTTTTAATGCAGCACTAGCGCCACTTCAAACACAAGATCGCTATGGTCTTCTTGCATTTGCATGGCAATGTCTTGAGTGGAAAGTTGTTGTACAGGTGGCCAGTTTAATTTTTAACCATAAACACTGTAAACCACCTTAATATAAAAACACATTTTGACCTTCCTCTTCTGATCTACAGTAAATTAGATGTATATGATTCAACTTAATTTTACTGTTAGCATTATTTGAAACAATTACCTAGTAGTAATCCTACTGTTTGATGACACTATTAAATCACTTCTCAGCAAGCTGCAGTTCATTACCCTCTATACAGCATAATATTAATTGAGATTTACCTAAACAATCTGTAGGACCATGAACCATCGAGTATGTAGTCAAAAATCTGTTAGCTAAATTAACACCATTTAAGTAGTGTCGTAAGAGAAACCAAACACAAAACCTATTATCTGGGTGCAGCCATACCGCGGTGTGCTTGTACAATCAGGCATCTTGTACAAAAAGCCATGTTTTTGCATTTTAAAGGCGTTTCCCAGCCGCCTTGAAACGTGAAATTAACTTTTAATTGGTCGTAATCAGAGCTATTTAGGTACCTAACAACCCCTGTCAATTTTAGAATGGAATGCGAACATTCCTTTCCATAACTCCTCAGCCAAGTCAATTTCAATTTTACGGCCATTCTCAACAAACAGATGAGTGTACAACGTTAAAATTTTACATGGACATTAAAATTTTGATTGATTTGGGGCCTTGTCATTGTGAAAGAAAAGGTTTAAAAAGTTAACAGGAAATCATCGAAATTGAGGTTTTATAAACCTAATTTCAATCTGTAACTATAAAAACTATCATCTACAATGTGTACAAAAAGCATCTATTGGAAACATAAGTTAATTTAAATTCTTGTATTGTTAGTTGGTAATATAACAAAAATTAGAATATTTTTGTACCAGTAGGGTACTTCAATAAAATAAATGATATTTTAGAACAAAAATATTTGAATGGAACTTCAGAAATCTATTGAGATCCCACTCATACAAATACTTTTATTTGTACAGTAAAGCATCTCAAACTTAAAATCACTGATATGTCGAAAATAAACATGCTTCTTCTTGTCTCTTGGGCATCCTCTCTACTGTTATTCGTTTCATACGTCCAAACCTTCTTAACCATGTCCTTTCCATCCTGTCCAATAACCTTTCTACATCTAGAATTTCTCTAATGTCTGTGTTTCTGATTCTGCCCCTTCTTGTCTTGCCCTCGGTGCTTCTCCGGAGTCTCGTCTCTGCTGCCTCTATCTCCCATAGTCCAGGTTTCCGCTGTATAATTAATGATCCGTATGAAATAGTTCTTGTATCATCTGATATGGGTATTTCCAAGGTTCCCAACAGCTTGGAAAGTAGGCCGGGGGAATAATAACTGGTCAGGGAAAGTCGGAGAACAGCAAAAAATACTAGGAAGTCAGGACAACTTGTTGAAAATTGTCGGTGCGTCTAAGGGGATGAGGAGGTTGTATTTAAAAATCATAGTAGGCCTATGTTTAGTTGTACTCTAGTAATAAAGTAATAGTTAAAGTCTGTAATTGTTGTCCTTTGGAAATCAGTTTTTTAACTGAATAGGATAGATATTAAATAAATTAATAAATAAATAATCGTGTTACATTTTAATCACTAAAATGTTGTAGGGCCTACTAATTTATTTTAAGAGTTGCAATGCCAAGCAAATTGGTCAGAGAAAGTCAGGGAAATGGTTGTCTCTATTCTGTTGGGAACCCTTTATTTTATTTTTGTTTCAACAATCCATAGACATGGACATGGTACACAATACACATAGAGGAACTAATCTACAAAAACAAAATAGATGCACAAGATGATAAGAACTTACAAAATATTAACTAAAAATTACAAATTATTATACTAAAATGTACGTTGCAAAACTCAAGTGGAGGGGTTTAGGAATTTAGGCTAAGTCAAACTTGAATGATTAAGAATTTTAAATTTTGTAGGAGACTGTTGTAGGTTAGAGTAAACAATACTTTGGATAAGAAGTTTGCAGAAATGTGTTAAACATAACAAGGGATTATCATTCACGAGTGTTGAGGAAGCTAGGAATGTGGGTCATTACAAGTTACAATAGAGATACATCAGACCTGTATTTACCTATCTGCACTGGTAGAAGTTACTGGCCTTTTGTATTATGTTATCTCTTTTTGAATCCTTCCAGTTGACGTTATTTCACTTCCAAGGTAGCTATGTAACACTCCATGACTATCTTTATCTCTGCTTGATAGTTCCCATGTCTCTTTCTCCTTGCATAGTTTAGTTACAACCTTGCTCTTAATCCAGTGGCGGCTCGTGGATTATATTGGGAGGGGGGGGGGGGGTGCTGCAAAAGAAATGGGACGTTTCCCTAAGTACCACCCTAAGTACCAGTTGATGTGAACAGCAGAGCTCTTATGTTTTCGCATTTGAATTACTAATTTACCTAAATTAGAGTAACCTTTATCCGTCCATGTTTTATCACCAACAAACAACAAACAAGGAAAACAATTAAGCTTGCTTGTTTGTTCACAACCACAGATCCATTAATGTTTTGTGCAAATATCTGCACGGAAATGTCGGCTGTACGATGCTCCCTTACTTATTGCCTTCTACGTCATCACCAATAACGGCGTTGGGGCTGGTTCTGCCCAGCATGGGCCCCTCCTCCTCATATTCTCTAGGCTAGAGTGGTGCATTGTGACCAAACGGAACCAACATAAAACTACAACTTTTCTTCATCGTAGTCTTTTCTTCAAGAGACTCATTAACGGGTTATTATCTGGCAAGTACACCGCGATCCCACCTACACTACGCATAGGGGAAGAGATTACAACTCCCGATTAAGTCGGTGGGAAGGGAACGCAACGTGAGCCGTGACCCGAGCCCGAGCCAATCTGCGGCGAGCGTTGTCGAACGAGCCTCAGTGCTGGCTTGAAGCAGCACCCAAACAGCCTTATTTCCGCTGCGAGGAACGAGGTGATTTAAATCAGTTTTACATGGGCAAAGTTGACTGCAGCGTCTCAAAGCTACAGCTCGCAGTATGCGTGGAAATGAACCGCTACCGCTCGACGGAATCAACAGAAAATCACACAGACAAACCAATGGCAAAATTGAATATGTATAAACTTAAAAACATAAAAATAATTTATTTTTTAAAATAAGTAAATATTTATTTTATTTACTATTTTACTAGGGGCAGCTGCAGCTTCGCAGTTCTAACCAGGAGCCGCCACTGTCTAATCACTCTTATTTTCATGCCGGCTTCTTTGACGTGCCTCTTCCACACCTCCGGAGTACCTCCTATACTCGGACCATGCCTCCTTGCATAGTTTAGTTACAACCTTCCGGCTTCTTCGACGTGTCTCTTCCACACCTCCGGAGTACCTCCTATACTCGGACCATGCCAAATGCCAAATGATCACGACAAATGATTTAAAACTTAAAATAGCCTATGTGTTTACGGTACATTTATATAGTTTTATACGACCGTAATACGGTCTCCTTTGCTTAAAGGGCTACAACAACATATCACTTAGGGCTTGAAAGTTTTGTTCTTTTCCCACTCTAGCGACCATATAAGTGCACTGAAGCAGGCTGCTCGAAAGACTACTCAAACAATTCTCACCTTCGTCGGCATATTTTGACAGCTCATAGAAACCATCTATTCAAGAAGAAAATAAAGTAAGTATGCCTACTCTTGTGTATGTAATGAAGTCCATGGTTCTGTATGACTTTCAAAAAATTTCACACAAACTAAACATGTTGGGCCTAAATATATTTTTGTGTTTGCAACTTTGAACATTGCACGATTTGTTTACAGTCTAAGACAATCGTTTAACATTGCAGGCACTAATTAAGTTTTGTATTAAATTTACAACCTTTACAGGTAAGTAGGTTATCCTAGTTGCCAAGAACGTTTTGAGAACTGAAATTTATACAGTACTGGTATACTCGGTACCACTCACCGATAATAAGCAACAGCACTGCCATCTTTTGCAATTTAAACACAATAAATAATAACAAATAATAAATAATTTTGTCATATCACTACGATTTTGGCCTAACATTTCATTAATTCATCAAGCATTTAATGCCACGAACTTTCAATTATCAAAAACAATTATTTTTATAAATGGAATTTAAAACGTAATTGTACCCTAATTCTATCTTTAAATTTTCCACCTTTCATTTGGCAACATTGACAAATGTTATGTTACTGTTAAGGAGCATGAAATACCATCAAGTAATTCACACCCTTGGTAACTAACAAGTTGTCCTACTGGTACACAAATCTTTACTTAGTGGTATTCTTCTTTGGAAGCAGTTTAAAAACACTTGTCTGTTCGGTGGTCACAGTGCGAGTGCTAGTGTGAGTGTGACGGTGCTTTCCCTGTGCCTATAGTGTAGAATTATTCATGTATGTGGTCCAAAAAAAATTTAAACATGCATGCATGCCTTCCCGGGCCGGTACCTTCCGCCGCATGTTCCTATTCGTCAGGCGGCATACCTGGAGATATCCACGGAATACTTCAATTTTAGTATAAAAGCATGAAATTTGGCATGATGATCGGACATACCCTACTGATGATTTAAGGAATTGGAGCTAATCGAAAATTTACCCAGGGACCCCTCAAATCAAAGATGGCGTCCAAACATGGCCTAATTTTTTTTTTATTATGGTCCTATGTTATTCATTTTCACTTTAAGCACGTACTTTCAAGTACTGAATATAATGTAATATAATGTATAATAATGAATATAATGAAATAATGTGTATAATATAATGTCGTTACTGATTAATCAAAACATAACCAATCCAAATCCATCGACCAAGCTTTTAATTTTGAATGGCGTCTGTTAATTTTGATATTTCTACATGTAAATGTTTCAATAAATTTATTTAATGTTTATGTTATTTTTGTTAATTAATTTATTTCATAATTATAGTTAGATAATAATATGGATATTGGTATATTATTAATTTATTATATAATGAACAAATATATTTATTATTTTAAACAAAATAATGGGCTTGGCCACACTTCTAGATCTCACCACTTTATGCAGTTGAACCACTTGTATCTTCCTCGTTTTCGGCTTGGCCCCTTTTTTGCAAGTTTTTGCATTTTTGTATGGTATATCAATATTTTTTTAAAAACGTACACGGTAGGCCCTACGGATGTTAGCATCCAAGTAGAGAAAATTACTTTATTTACAGCAATCCAAAATAAAATCTCACTCATTGATAATTAAAAGGTTTGAGCATCGCAGTTATAAATAAAAAAAAATGCGTTATCTAAGCTTCCGGTCATCTAATCCAATTACCGTCTGTATAGCACATGGCCACTGAGATGACTGACATCGGTGCAAATTTTGGCTTCTCTAACAGTAACATTATCCATTGCTTAGCAAAACAAGAATTAAATAATTTGTTATTTTTGCATTATCTAAGTTTCCGGTCATCTAATCCAATTACCGTTTGTCAAGCACATGGCCACTGAGATGCCTGACATCGGTGCAAATTTTGGCTTCTCTAACATTACCCATTGAGGGCCCTCAAACAGATACATAATTCGTCAGCCAGCCACCCAGCCACCCACCCAACACCAAGAAGAAAGTCATTTTGAACGATCTTGACGTCTCAATAACTTCTAGACGCATCATCAGATCGGGATGAAACTTGAAATGGGTCATCTCATAGTAAAAGCCCATCGATTGAAGCAAGTTTCAGGTTTTTATCTCACATGGTTTCGCGTCGGCGACACCGTGTTAAGTGCTAAAGTAGGTGTGCGGTAATAGGCGCTAGTGGAAGTGAAGCCGCGCGTGGCTTGGCCCGGTGCGCTTCCGCGCACCTTGATTAAACATATGACTTAAGAAGAATTTTTTAAAAAGTGTAATTAATTGGGAAATTAATCAATTAATTAACTCAAATACTTTTTCGGATTTTTAGTCTTGTTAAATAGGCTTTTATTTGATACCAATGTCGACAGTGTAGTCTCTTTATTAAATATATGTTTTGGTTAATTTAATAATTAATTCAATACATCCAATTAATAAGAAAGTAACAGGATCGCAGCTTGGGGCCATCTATTTCTTCTAATTTGTATGCTTTCTTCACGATTTGCGCGATTGTTAGGCTTAAAGCCGCCTCTATCCTTGGAACAATGGTTCCAATTGGCCAAACAATGGAACATTTTTGCGAGATAATCATACAAGACTTTCATAGTCAAACCACTTTAAAGTACAATATATAAATATTACAACATGACAGGTCATTTATTGCAAAACAAGTAAAAATGTGTCATCAAATATCAATTTTAAGATATTTTTCTATTATTTGTACACTTTTGAGTTCGTTTTTTGCTTTCCGGGACAAACGACTGCTACGAATTGGCTGAAATTTTCAGAGAACCTTTAAAATCTCTAATATTAGACTTTCAAAAAATTTAAGTGCAACCAAATAAATTTATCACGTGAAAATCGCACTTTTCCACTTTTTCCACTTTTGAAACTGAAAATCCTGTAAAATTGACTATTATGAAAAATATCTTCAAAACACATTGTTAATGTTAGTATCATTATATTTTACCATTTGCTTGTATTGTTGGTTGAAATTACTTTCAAATTATAATTCTATGCTAACAATGACGAAATGAAGTTGGATTAAAAACAGTTAAATAGCGCTCAATCCACTGAAAATGCTCATCCTTCAACGCTTATCTTCTAAAACTCCAAAAAATCTATACTTTTTATTAGTTTAGTTCGTGAATATATTTTTTAAAATCATAATCAAGTATAAAAACATCTTGCTAGCAACCAAAAAATTGTGTCGAATCTATGCTTGAATCACATTTTAGTGAAATTATTTACACTATTTTTGCCCTGTCTGCACTTTTTAACAATGAAATCATATGTTTATTAAAAATTGATTGTATGTATTTGGAAGAGCATACAGTTACCTACAAATCGGTGTTTTAAAAAATAAAATCGGTTAACCGAGTCCCAAGTTATGTAAATTTAAAGACAGTAAAGAGTAAGCGTTTCAATGATTGCACATTCAAAAACAAAATGACCCTATAAAATAAACATACGTTCATACGCACAATTTGAATAGTGTACGAAAAACCTACCTGGCTGGCTATGTTTTTCTATGAATAGGTGGACATTACGTTACATGCGTTTGGTCAGATCCATTATTTGAGATTTTAAGTGGGTGAATAGAGTGAAAACATAATTAGTCACACAGGTTTTCTGGCTACCTGACCGTCTATATTATGACAAACCAATATTCCTTATTTTTTGGGTTTTTGTGCTTGATATAAAAAAAGTAAACATTTTTTATTATCTAGATAATGTTATTATGTATTTTAATAACACAATTAATTGGTCGAAAATATTACTCAATCCGTGAATATGGCTTTTATTGCTTTTGAGGTTTCTGCCATACTGTGCCAATTAATTGTGTTATTATTTTCAGGCGCGAAAAGCATTTAAATTTTGAATTACTATTATTATTATCATCATCTTATTTTCAATGTGTACGGTACATTTTGACAACTAGGCCCTACACAATTCTGGAAGCAAGATTAGAGCGAGGCCCCATAATACACAGAGTCTTGCCACCTGAATAAACTAAACTACTATCTAAAAACAATATTATTATGAATATGGACTAATTTAACACTGGTACAAACATTAAATTAGAAAAATTAATATTACCATAACATGCAGTATAAACTAGAATTCCTCTCATGAAAAAAATAAAATTACTTTACATCATTATCATCAATCTTAAAACATAAAAAAACTTAACATTCTAGCTCTCTTTTAAAATGTGTTTTACCTGTACCTGAAATTATTTAATATTGACCAGTTGTCGGATGGACGGAACTAGAACATTTTACAAGGTGACAGCGCAGAAGAAGAAACCATTCTTTTACTGTTCTGTCCTAGCAAAAGGGGGGCACGGAGTAACAACCTAGCTGACATGTATGTATCCTAGCTAGGCCTACAATGTTCAAAAAAAAATTTGATAATCAGAACACCAGTTTTTTTTTCAAAGAATTCTCAATAGACGATAGGTTACACATATCAAGGCGCTCTAATCTGCCACAGTATTTTCTCTGTGAAAGTCGTTAAATAGTAGAAATAATAGTGGTTTTAAGAAGGCAAATGATAAAATTTGCCTAAATTTGGTTTTATAAGCATTTGGGGGTTTATTTTTTGTTTTTTTGCAATTTAGTGGACTTATTTCCAGTTTGTGGTGTTATTTGGGGTTTATCGCTTTTTGCAAAAAATAAATGCCTACTAATAATGTCTGCCTAGATATTTTCACTTTTGCAACGTTGGGTAGTTGTGCAAGCACTTTTTTGTCTTGTATAACTTTGTCCACTGAGTGAGTAGCACTTACATATGTCCAATGTTATATATGATTAAGAACTGCGGCTGTTGAGGTTGGGAGGTACGATGAGCACCAGGTTGGAACAAGATCAACAGACAACTTTATGCCGAGTTATAACAACTTAGAATAATAACTGTTTTCCCAACCCTAAACCTCTCTAAATTATGATTGCTTCCATTCTTTGACTAGTGAATACATATGTGAACTCTAGCTTACTATTCCAGGTGCCCAGACCCAAGTTGCTCAGTGGGAGCTTACAGATCCTAACTCGCTTAAGCGTCACATAGTACGTAGACATGGACAAAAGCCAGATTGCATGTGCCCTCATTGCAATCAGGGTAAGTCTACTCCTCTATGTGGATACTAGAAGAGTTTCAAGGAAATATCTTTACTGCACTCATAAAGCTACACAAGCACCTTCGTGGATAGCCCTTTGACTATTGCAGTTTGATGTCCGTTGATGTGAGATATCAAATTTAAGACTTAATCCACTTATTAACCGTTTATAGATACATATGTACATGGTATGGTACATATAAGAATTATTATTATTATTATTTTATTGCATGTATTTCATACAAACTCGGTTAAAACCGGAGCTAACATGTTGTACGGACTTATGTCAAGTACTTCCATGTGTACCTATTACATACATTAGTATTACTTTGTCTTAGCTCTAACTAAAATAAGTCATTTATAATATTGTTTGTAGATAATGTTTTTTCTGCTTGTGTCGTATTGGACAACCACGCAAAAACCATGTCAGGATGGAAGCTGTCTCGGAATCTCAAGTATCATTCTGTTAGTTTACGAAATTTAGTGTTGAGTATTACTGCCTTTTGAGTCTCGATGTAAACATTGGGTGGAAGATCTAGTTGTTTAATGCTTTCATGTAGCTTCTTCGGTATGATGCCGTTGGCCGATATTACGAATGGGATTGTATTTACCTTTTTCTGTTTCCACATCTTCTTGATCTCAATTGCAAGTTCACTTTACTTGTCAATTTTTTTCTTCCATGTAGTCTCGACGTTATGGCACATTGGGACAGCAACGTCAATAAGGGTAGTTTCTTGTTTCTTCTTGTCAATTATAATTATATCCGGTCTGTTGTGATGTATAGATTCAAGATTGGTCTGTTATAATAACTGTGCGGTCGTAATATTTTCTTGTATTATTTATACTCTCGTTTGATTTAGTAAGGTGTGTGGTTCATGAGTTGTACTTGATTCGTTTGGTTTGTATTTGTAGTGAAGGTGTGTGAGTATCAATGAGGTTGTCTGATTGCTTTTTGTGAATAATTTTGCTACTTGGTTATGTCTGTAGAGGTAATCCGTTTTGACAAAGTGACTGGCAACCCGGATATGTTGTTCGATTGTTTCACCCCTTACACTACATTTTCTACATTGATCGTTAAGGGATTGATTTTTGCTTGGACAAGTTCAAATCATACCTTCTTTCGTCGGGCAACAAGTGGCAACGGAAGGGGTGCAGAATTGTGCATTTCTTATGCTTTCTTGTGTACCCCTCACAAAACCCTTTCAAAATCAAAATTTATTTCCTGGGAAGTGGACATGAAGAACCTTGTAAATAAATACTATACAGATGTTGACAAATGTAAAGCCTGAATATTTTAGAGGGGAGACATATTTACAAAAGTGGGTCTGAGGTACTCATACTTTTCGTAGGAAAGGGACCAAGTATAGGGAGTTCGGGGGGGCAGAGCCCTCCAACAGAAGCACACAGGTGAAAATGTTAGTTGCTAGGTTTTTAGAATGCATATGGTACGTTTAAAAGTGAGCTGAAAACAATACCAAAAGAACGTAGTTTTTGTACAGTAAAAACTTCATCATAATCCTCTTATTTTTCTTACCAGTTACTTTGAAAATTTCTTGTAACTTTTCCATCAATTTGGTTCAATGACAGGTATGGTTTTGGCTATTTATCTGTTTAATTTTGATCTCACACTTCACTATAGCTTAAATCAGAAAAGGTTTTCACTAGTAGTCCACATAATCTTATCACATCTACATTTTGTTGTTGTCAATGACCCAAAGGTACACTAAGCTATGCACATTGTAAATAAAACAATATGTAACAAAATAATCAATAAAAAACAATAAAGAAATATTGTTCTAATATATAAAATAAAATATAACCTTGGGAAAGTTTAAAAAAGTGTTTATTAACTCGAGCTGTAACACTTATTACTCACTTCTTAAGGAAATTGTTGAGAAACAACCAAAAATGCAGCCAAAACAGGTGCTGCATGTGCGACGAGATGTGTCTCGATAGCCAATGTTACTTGTGAAGAAGGAGTGAGATGCCGTACAGCTGTCATAGATAGAATCCTCGCTTGTGCACAGGCAGTGAAACACCATTTGATTTTACAAAATTACTTTCAATTATGTTCTATAATTTAATATTACGATTATATAAATTATTATTACCATAGTCAATTACAATCAATAACCATTAATGATTTTCAGTTTTGTTATTTTAATGTATTACTTTAAGTTCTAATTTTAAGTTTGATTATCATCTGGGCCAATAAAGGTAGTATTTCTCACCCGATACTCGCATGTACCAAATATTGTATTGAATAGTGAATACCCGATATAGCCTACTGTACTGTAACACCACCCCACCACCCACATTCCTTCTCACTAGTAAAACCGTATTTTTAATATTATTTTTTGGGTAGGGTAGACACTAACTCAATGCCTACATCCACGATTTGCCACCAATGTTGACACTACTTGACACTAATCCAAGTAAAGCGGTTGCCATTGACAGCGGACGTAGAAGGCGGGGCACGTGCATGTATTGCTTGCTAATATGATTTAAAAAGCCTAAAAAATATACTTATTATTTATATTTTAAAAGTTATAACATAACCAGTGTCGAACCGGTTTATACCAGTTATTTCTAGGGAGCTCGAACCAAAAAAAAATAATTGTCTTGAAGCGGAAACCGAACAGAAATAGAAATAATTTTGGTTCTATGCCCTGAAGATTATTATTTTAAAATTTTTGCTTACACAGTCCGAAATATTGCAGAAATCATATATTATAAACCGTCATTTGAGGCAGACTGAAGTTCTCCAATTTGAGACTGTTGTTGAATTATTTTTCTGTGTCATTGTCCAAAGGTCAATGAGACTTACTTTTTGTGGAGGGGTGAGCAGTAAAAGTTGTCGTTGTTGATGTTGATTTGGTTTTAATTTTCCTATTATTGGACGCCATGTTCCACTTCGTTTGAAACCTCCCAACATCTCCTTTGAAATTATTGGGGTGCTCAGGGTCAGTTCTGTTGGAGATGTTGCAACGTCGCCTACATATCAGCTGTTTGACAGTTGGACAACAGCCATTGGTCAGATGAAGACTTCCCTGGGCAACAATACTTTTACTGACACTCTTCTGTCAAGCAGTGATCCATCAAGATGTTTTTTCTCAACAAGCCCGTCTTATTAATCACACATTAAGATTGTATTGCTTACCAATTACCTTTGTCTTATATTATGTTTGTCTATTTAAACGAGGGAGCGGAGCGACCGAGTGTCTCCATTCAACTCAAACGGCTCTCATTCTGTGATTCTGTGTGTCTGTCTGTCTGTCTGTCTGTACGTCGAAAATCAGCCGAACCGCTGAACAGATTTCGCTGAAATTTTAAACAGACATCCGGTACGAGTTTACTGAGAACTGTTAACAAAATCAGCTAGATCCATTGCGATTTAAGCCTACAATAAATAAAAATGTGATTTTTTAAATTATCGATAGCATTTGTTTAGTAGCAGCTAGCGGGACGAGATCTGCGTGTGGCTGGCATGGCACAGTGGTAAGCATTTAGCCTATCGCACGGAGGGTTAGGGTTCGATGCCAGTTAGTTCGAACTTTTTTATATTTTTACATCCACATATTATTTTTGAGGGGTGTTAAATGGGAAATAAAAATTAGGTGATTTTGTTTCATCTTGGAAATTTGTTAATGTTTTTAAGCTAATACGTTTTGAACACGATTCGCATTTTAAATGTTTAATTTAAATAACTAGGGAAACGCCATAGTCGTTGTTAAACGAGTGAGTGAGCCATGTGTATAGTCGGCCTACCCGGTATCATTCCCCATACTGGGCTCGATCCAGCCTTAGGTATAGGGGAGGAAAGGGGATGTTCCCGGGTACTCAACACTTAGCTCACTCACTCGTTTGACAACAACTTTGGCGTTTCCCTAGTATAAATAAACTATCATTCTAACAGGTTATGGGGCCCAGACATCGCGGAGGTAAGCCATAAAATGATAAATAGTTTAGGCATAGCTTATATATTGTTTATGCAAATTTGTGATTAAGTATGCGTGATCAAGGCCTAGGCCTAGGCGCATAGCGGGAGTTCCGGAGGTATTCAAAGTCCAAGGTCAGTACAACGAATTCTGCAATGAGTGAAACTAAGTTTGATATTGCAAAGCTGAATAGCAGAAATTATCAATTATGGAAGTTCAAGGTTGAAATGGTACTGTCAAAAGACGACTTATGGGAATTGGTTGGTGATGAAAAACCAGATCCCTTGCCTGCCGGCTGGGAGAAGAGAGATAGGAGAGCCAAGGCCACTATCAGTCTCCTAGTTGAAGATGATCAACTAATTCATATTAGAAACGAAGAATCCTCCCGCGGGATGTGGCAAGCTCTGAAGAGAATACACGAGAGATCTAATCTTAGTTCTAAGTTGTATTTGTTGAGGAAGCTTTACAAAATGAGACTGGGGAAAGACCAGAAAATGGAGGAACACATAAATTCCATGCTAGAGATAGTGGAACAGTTACGTGGTTTAGGGGAAGAATTAAAACAAAACCACGTTGCTGCAATGCTTTTGTGCAGTCTTCCAGAACTATAGACATAGCTCATTAATAACAGCACTAGAATCCCGCCCAGAAGAGGAACTTACCTTGGATTTAGTTTTGGGAAAGTAAAAAGACGAATTTAAAAGAAGGGAAGAGAATCAAGCTACAGAAAGTGACGGGCCTAGTTCAGAGTTTGCTCTAAAGACCGATTTTCATAAGCAGAAGTCAAGTGAAAAGAGAATCTTACACTGTTTTTATTGTGAAAAGCCAGGTCATTTTAAGCATAATTGCAGGAAATTTCAAGCTGACAATTCTAGGGGTAAAGCTCACAAGGCAAATAGTGCGGTAAGTGAACCGAAAGAAGAAGCAATTCCTGAAAGTGAATTATGCTTTCAAATTGGTAAGAAGAGACATGTACACTCATGGTATATTGACTCTGGCTCTACTAGTCATATGACTAACGATCCGGATTTTTTCGTGCAACTCGATAGAAGCAGGACTGATACAATTCATTTGGCAGATGGAAGAAGCCTACTATCGGAAGGTATAGGGGAGGGTTACATCAGTTGCAGAATTTCTGATGGAACAGTGAATAAAAGTTTGGTGAAAGACGTGTTTCTGATCCCTAAACTTGAAGGAAACTTGCTGTCTGTACCAAAATTAACTACAATAGGGTACACAGTTTGTTTTAAAGGAAACGATTGTTTCATACACAGGGACAAGAGGACAGTAGCCACAGGAATCATGGATAATCGCCTGTACAAACTTTGTATAGATGAAGAGGGGGCTCGTGCTAGAGCCTGTTTGGCTGAAAATGAAGAGCACCGCGAGTGCATTCACCATTGGCATAGAAGATTAGGACACAGAGATCCTGAAGCCATCAAACTACTAGAAAACGATGATTTGGCTCGCGGAATTAAGATGAAGAAATGCAACAAGACGATGAAGTGCATTTTCTGCGTAAAAGCAACTTTTCCGAAGAAGAGTGAGAACCGTGCTAAAGAACCTCTGGAATTGATTCATACTGATTTATGTGGACCGATGCAGACTGTAACTCCTGGCGGTAAAAGATATTTAATGACTCTTACAGATGATTACTCAAGATACACAACCGTGTACCTTCTCAAAGAGAAAAATGAAGTCATCGATAAACTCGCCGAGTTCATTCGCATGACAAGCAACATGTTCAGCAAGAAAATCAAGAAAATCAGATCGGATAATGGGGGTGAATACACAGGACTAAAAGTAAATCAGCTTCTGCGCAAAGAGGGTATTGTTTCACAGTTCACAGTACCGCATACACCGGAACAAAACGGGATTTCAGAACGAAAGAACAGATCGCTTATTGAAATGACAAGATGCATGCTCATAGATGCCTCTCTCCCACACAAGTTTTGGGGTAAGGCTGTAGTGATGGCGAATTATCTTCAAAATTGCCTAACTACAAGAGCTGCAAACAAGACACCATATGAACTATGGTTTAGTAAGAAGCCTGACATCAGTCATGTCAGAGTATTCGGTAGCAAAGCTTATTCGTACGTACCGAAAGTACAAAGAGGTAAATAAGACCCACGTGCTGAAGAAGGTAACCTAGTAGGATATAGCGAACAAGCTAAAGGCTACAGAATATTGAACCCGGCAAACTGTAAGGTGACAATAAGTCACACAGTAACATTTGACGAAGCTGACAGTGGAAATACATTTCAACAAATTCGAAAACTTGAAACTGACCAGCCTTCTTCCTTCAAGAAAGAAGATGAGAACGAGATAGGCTCAGCCTATTATCCTGACTCGATTCAAGGTGATGACGAGACGGAAGACAATGCGGAAATACTACCTCGACAATCAGAGAGATGCAACAAAGGAATACCTCTAGTTAAGTTAACTTACATAGCCATGCAAAAAGCTACTGATGATCCTTCTGGTTGGCAAGACGTAGTCAATATGAAAAGTCCAATGAAGGAGAAGTGGATAAAAGCTGCAAAAGAAGAGTATGAGTCACTAATCAACAACGGGACCTGGACACTAACGGAGCTACCAGACGGAAAATGTGCCATTGGGAATAAATGGGTTTTCAAGAATAAGATGAAATCAGAGGGGCAAGTTGAGCGACTAAAAGCTCGCCTAGTTGCCAAAGGCTACTCTAAAAAATTTGGAGTAGATTATGACAAGACTTTTGCTCCAGTTGTGAAGTATTCAAACAGATAGTGCCAACGACAATTTACGAAGACAACCAAGGATGTTCTTAACTAATAAAAATGGACAGATTAACTCCAAGGACAAAGCATATAGATATTCGTTACCACTATATAAGGGATCTTCAGGATAAAGGTATAATTAATGTTGAATATTGTCCAAGTAAAACCATGACAGCAGACATCCTGACTAAACCATTACCGAGACCACAATTTGAGGAATTGTCAAGAAAACTTGGTTTTAAGGAATAGGAGTCGACGTTGAGTTGGAGATGTTGGAGTTGGAGATGTTGCAACGTCGCCTACATATCAGCTGTTTGACAGTTGGACAACAGCCATTGGTCAGATGAAGACTTCCCTGGGCAATACTTTTACTGACACTCTTCTGTCAAGCAGTGATCCATCAAGATGTTTTTTCTCAACAAGCCCGTCTTATTAATCACACATTAAGATTGTATTGCTTACCAATTACCTTTGTCTTATATTATGTTTGTCTATTATAAATAAACTATCATCCTAACAAGTTCTTAGTTATTTTTCTGAAGTAAGTGCAATAACAATCCCCCACCCCCACCCTCAGACAAAAACAACATATTTGTTAAATGGTACACTAACTACTAAAATATTTTATAGGTTTGTCAGCTTATGCTTATGCTTATGTCTAATGCATTAACAGTATGTGTAACCGCAGAGACAAGTTTTCTCACCATTTGCGCTGGTGCTGCTATTTAAAATCGAGGTGGTCATCTGTGAGCTACAGTATGAACTAAATCTAGTTCACGATATCTGTGTAAGATAGCGTTGTTTTTTGCGCATGCACTCTCCATTCATTTGTCAGCGGGTGATTCGAATGCCGTGATTTTATTGGTTGTCTAGAAGATCCTGTTGAAGGCTCCTCCACCCCTGTCACCCCCTTGGACCCGCGCACAAAAACAGCTTGGTCGCCAGACGACCAACCTTTCTATAATCCTAAGCACCCATTGTGCAAAAGATAAATACCATCTCGAAACTAAAAGTGAAATTAACAAGCTTTATCTCAGTTTTTATAAATTAATTGTCTTACTAAAAATTTTCTATGCATTTTCGTTTTTTTGCTAAAATTAATGTTGAACTTCATTTCTAAGGAAATATCCAAATTAAATCATATCAAATAGTTATTTTATTTGTTCTGCAATCCCTCTTGAAATTGAGGTACAATTTAGATTCAAAAACATTTTACACCTAGTTATGACTTGATAACTTGAATACACTAAAATATAATCCCCAAATGTTGGAAATTACGAGATAATATCTGTCATGTCATTTCATCTTGGAATGTAAATTGAAAACCTCAGTGAATGGTCATAAAATCTTTATTGTATTCGTCATATAACTCTCTACCCTTTTCAAGACAAATTAATTTTGAAAGGTTGGGCTGTTAGCATTTGCAGAGTGTATAAATATTGTGGTATTGTGCAAAAAACAATATAACAACATTAAATAATAATATAACAATATAACAACATAATATGTTTGTATTTTTTATACCATCTTTTATTTAATCAATTTATGTATCGTATTCATTGCCCATATCTGTACAATGTACTAATAAAAAAATGTGTAAAAATAAATAATTACATTGGCATTATTGTGTATATTTTAGGATTCATTAAGTTTATGAACGCGTCAACCGTTAGATCATAATGCACCACTCTATCCTAGAAGATATGGGGAGAAAAGTCCTATGCTGGTCAGAACCAGCCACGGGTAGGGGCTAGCTCCAGTTCAAATAGTGACATTAAACCACAACATCTACAACAACCAAAGTATATTGTTGTATTTATAGCCCAAGATTGCGTATTTGCGTAATAATTTATTCATTCTTAACACTCTGAAGTTTGAACCTCAATTTTGAATCAATTTTGAATCTTTCAGTATAACCACAAGTCAAGGTGCATGAAAATTTTATTTTATTTTATTTATTTATTTAATGTATCCTATTTAATTAAAAAAGATTTACAGAGGAGAACAACTAAATCAATTTTATTAGGCCTACATAGATGCAGACACAGTGGCGGAACTTTGTTTCGTGGGCCCGCCACACAACAGATACACACATACATAGGCTCAGTGTTGAATTCAGGCTTTTCATCCAGCAAAAGCGCCGCAGGTGAAAATTTTGAAAATCAGATTTTTAGAGTGCGTTGGGTGCGTTTTAGAAAAAAGTTGTGCTCTGAATGCAATACCAAAATAATGTAGTTTTTGTGTTGTGGACGCTAAGTGTTCCTAAATAACAGCTAGATTCACAAATCGGTCATTTTAGCAACAAAACAAATAACAATATTTTATTTTCCAAACAGGGTGATATAGGCCCTACTGTTTTTTTTAACGGGGCCCCCCTAAACTAGCGGGTGGGTCTAGGCCCGCCCGCAGTTGCGGGCCCTGCAGGCGCCTAGTTCCGCCACTGTGCAGACAACAATGAACTACAGTTTAATAAATTTTGAAATAGTAGTAATATTACAACAACAATGTATTAATAACACAATTTTGTAACAAATTCAAAAAGGATATTAAATGCAATTAATTAATGAATCAAATATAAAAAAGGGCAGAAAAAAAAGAAAGAAAGAAAGAAAGAAGGGTAAGAATTGGGTGTCCATCATTTGTTTTTAGTGATGAAATTGACGACAGTGTCATGCTCATAATATTATGTGATCTGGGGATATTGTTCATGATATTTTGCGTCAAACCTTTTATAGTTGCCTTGTATTATTGTATAAAAGTACAACATACAAAGGTCCAAGTGGGATCCATGAAGAATTTGAATTAGGCCTATAGCTTTGTAAAGTTGCAATAGTTGGGCTTTGACATCCCTTTGGTGACCTTTGCGTCACCACACTAACACCAACAAACATATCACCAATTGTGACATATGATATTTAAAATTGAATATAATTTACGACCACGCATGTTTTAAACAACCTAGCCCTAGTGTCTAGGGTAAGAGGAGATTCAAATAAAGTTAATAAACACCTAGGTCTTTTCTTTGAATGTACCGTAATTGTCTAATTTTTGGAGGGATATTGGGGTGATTTAAACTATCCACAGTTTGTAAGGGGACAACCCACGGAATTTCCTGGAAAAAGACTCGACAAACTTATATTGGTTCTACCATATAGGGCCCTGTAAACATTACTGATTTCTTTTCTTCATCGGGTAGATGTGTAGGAAAGGGCCAATTTTAGTCTGGACCAAAGACATAGGCACAGCGCAATAGATCTTTTACCAGTTGGGTTGGCTCCCGACCCTTCTCTTCCCATAGCTCTCCACACTGGAACATACAACCTACGCAATCTATGTCCGAGCTGCCCAATGTGCAACATAATGGTGGACTAGTTCTGGATTTCCCATCTATGATAAAGCAGGTGGCCAAAGTTGCAACAACCAGGATCCCCTTTTCCACCGGCATGGGTCACACCGCACGGCAAACACGGCAGTAGACGCTTAGAGCACAAAGGGGTCCAGCATTGATTGATTGATGGGGGTGAAAATTGGAGGTCGAAAAGTGGTCCAGAATGTATGTGAAATTAGCTGGATTTGCCGATCATTGCAACATTGCAAAAAAAGTTGGCTGGAGCTCATCCAACCTTCTAAAATAATAGGGTCTACAAGAAGCAGCTGTCTTAGTTTTGTTTATTACTGAAATGTTGCTGAAGCTGTGTTTTTATTTACCCATGTTGTTGAGGTGATATTAGTAATATGCAAGTGAAACTAGTCGCTAATGCAGTGAACTTCTCCTCAGGTTTCTCCAGGCGGCAAGAACTGAAAGATCACATGTTCCAGCACACAGATGTACTGCCATTTATTTGTGATGTGTGCCAGGCTGGATTCACAAGAAATCGACTGTTGAAACGTCACATGCGCTGCCATAAGACTTATACATGTATGGAAGAAAATTGTGGCAAGATATTTGATTCTTGGAATGCCCTAAGAACACATGTTAAGACAGAGCATGTAGTTAAAGGTATAGCAGTGAAACTTCTTCATAACATTCTCATCAATAATTGTACATGATTGTGTTCTCTTTTACTAGGAAAACGCTTAAGTCCCGCCGCGTTGATGGATGAGCTTTTTTGTAAGTTTTTAGTTTGCGTAGGACCACTTTTCCTTTGCAAGTGCTTTTTGAATGCATTGTAGGTGATTGTAGTCAAGTTTCTATTGTTACTTGTTAATTGTTATTATAAACCTAAAAAAACTCATATTTAAACCTTTATTTCTATGGATTCTGGCTAACTTTTTCAACTTTTTCTTTCAAAAGGTACTACATCACCATAACCTTATTGTACATGTGAAATATGAACGTTGTGGTAGCCCCACCCGTTTGGTCAGAATCGGCCCAAATGTCACGAAAATATAGCACTAAAAATCAAAAAAAATCGTAGAAGTACGATATTCATGAGAAATATTTCTTCGATTGTACCCAAAAACGTGGCACGTCTAAGTTCAGAGATTTCGAAGGTCCCCTCAAATTTTCATCAAGATTTGCCTGGAATTGTGCAAACAAACAAACAGACAAAAAACAAAAAAAAAACACCGAGCTAAATTTTTTTGGGTGTCAGTGAAATTGAAGTCTTTGCTTTGCTCATCCAATTATTCAAGTAGACTACTACAGGGTAGTAATTTGACTTTCTAGGTTTGAGATTGAGCCAAACAAACATGTTGTGTTTTATCATTTTTTTTGTGCAATAAAACAATAATAAATTTATACCATTGATGGCTTTGGGCTATGTCTATGTTATAATTTTTCAAATGCACTTCACACAAGGAAGGACTGATCAAAAGTTAGTTTTTTTATCTTATGTGCTTCTACCATATAGTTCTACAAACATATTTTGAATTGTATTACAAAGACCAAACCCCGTTCTTAGATATTCAAATTGTAGTATGTATTTAAACTCTTTTCAAGAGTCTTTCTCAAACTAATACTAGTTAACACATTTAAAAAAAAACAATTCAAATAAAATTATTTTGGCGGCCATCTTGTGGACACCATGACAGGTGACTTATTTGCCACCATGCGTGTCCCCCGTGAAAATAACATTCTAAAATACGTCTTTTACCTGCTCCTAAATTTTGGTGCTGGTTTCCGGATTTGAAATGTTCCTATAGTTTTAGCAGCTTGTTCCACGGACTACATTGACCTTCTGAAATTATTTAACCTGATATCTTAATTAAAATGGGCTATCACTGCATAATGTAAGCCAAGCGCTATAATATCATATTTGAAATCATTTTATAATAGGGTGTTTCTTATTTTATAAAGCAGATGACTTTGTAAATAACTGTTAAGTATTGTTACTGTTTTATTGTCATAATGCTGGGATTTTATGTATTTTGTGTATATTATATGTACCTACCTTAGACAGGATGTATGTTTCAACTTTTAATACCTAGGCCTATCTACACTAGGTCTATATCTTGGTTATAATAATTTATTGATATAATTTATTTTTATTGTACCTAATAATTATGTATGTATGTACATACATACACATATGTGCATATACACATACATATGTGTGTGTGTAGGCCTATAGGCACCAACTTGACAAATCCTATATCTTGTTATCATGTAAGATCTCTTGGATACTAATAAAACTAACTAACTAACTAACTAGCCCAAACTGGCGGGAATTTACTGTTCTATACAAAGTTTCATACGTAGGTTGTGTTGTGGATTTGAAATCAGTACCGTCAAAACCTGGCATGATGCCAATGTATCCTGTTCTAACTCAAATTTTTATTGATTGTGTGTTCAATGTTTCAGAGTTTGGATGTAATGAATGTGGGAAGAGTTTTATTCATAAATCCCGACTGCGAATCCATTTGTGGGTACATCAAAATCCCTTGGAGAGACCTATCTTTGCATGTCCGTACAAAGATTGTGATAGGTAAGTTTTGTGGGTGTGTCAGGGTATTTACTTTGGTGATGTCTATTCTCTATCATCCCCAACTGCATGAGATCTGCTAATTAGTCTCTCAATGCTACTGTACTGTATTACACAGTGGTCCTATATTGAAGAATTGTACTACCACCAATACCATTCAACATTGTAATTGAGGAGGTATACCCATGAGAGAGACAAAATACCAGGGGGCCAAGTCTTGAGCCCATTCTTTTCGAGTCGTGAAGTGAGTCAAATCACTATCGACGGGTGGCTTGATTTTATCGGTTTGAGACTTAGCCCCCAACAAATCCATAACGACCAATAGAAAACGTTGTTACATGCCGTTCGCATCTTAAAAGATTAAAAGTGTTTGCATTCTTCCACATATCTTTCATTTAAACTTTGTCTCTTGTATTAATTTTGATGGATCAACATGAAATAAATGGTTAACGTGAAAAAGAACCACAGCAAAACCATTTTTGTAGTCGTTACAATGAGAATTAATGTGTGTTTAATTATTTATAAAGGTTTATGTTCGCGGTCTCAAGGTTAAATGCCGGTGGCGTCATTTTCAACATGGCCGCAGCAACGGGTACAAGGGAAATAAACACAATGGTAGTAAATGGAGAAACGTCCAACTTTAGATTGAGTTTTATAGAGTTTATTAAGTACCGTGTTGGACCGAATATAGCACGATCTTGAATATAACATGACCCCCAATTTTTCGGAATCATTTCAAGAAAAAAGAAAAAATCAAAGACAATTAAAGTGTACAACAAACATTTTTTATTTACAATTCCATGAATGAATAGCCCAAAGTTTCACTCTTACAACAAAACATGTTGAACAAGGTTAGGGCCTAGTCTTATGTTTTTAAACTGTGTTGGGCCAAGCACAAGCTCAGATAGGCTAACCACAGTTCACCAGTATGATTTAGGCATGACATCGATTCCAAAAAAATGGAATCGATCATTGTGACCTAAGAATCTATTCCCAAGAAAAAACTTTTTAATTGTACGTGCAGTTAGTCTGGTGTTCATTTCCCGCGGAACCTTTGATACGCGGCAATATTCCTGCGGTCTTTTTCCGCGGAATTTAAAAATAACTTGCGACGAGGGTAAAAAAATTGTCATGACAGTTAGGACACTTTAAACACTTTAAAGCCTTCAGACAGTATTTCTCGAGTGTAATTTACGTCTCTATACATAAGATGTACCTTATAAATATTTATTTAGTCATTAAAAACTGTTGATGTGGCAGTCAAGTCACATGAAATCATCCAACTCGCCAACAAATACCTCGTGATTTGAAATGTGAAAAAACATTCGTTCCAGCTTCCAAGTCACCTGCGACTCATTGACTTGTCCCCAAGACTACTGATTTGGCGATTTTGATCGACTTGGAACGAATACGCGACTCGGAACGAAAGCGAGTTGACTCAAGACTTGGCCTCCAGTGTCGGTTGCACTTTGCATTATAAAACATATTGAATATTTTGCAATTTTTGCATTAGTCAAATAAAGTGTGTTTTGTTCCCAAGACATAAGCGTTGATTGTGCTAAAATGAATTTTTGATTGCAACAAGGTCATTTTGTGTAAATTCAAGAAAGGTGGGAAAAATATCACATTTTGGGAATGACACTAAAATACTATGTTTCTTTTTACGGCTTAACCATAATTTTCTTAAGACACGCGCATAGATCTAAATTGCCGTTTAGAGTTAAAAGACATTTTATATTTCTACATTCAAGTATTTTATTTTTGTTGTATTTCAAATATTTTTGGAGCTGTAATGGTAAACGTGTTGAAAAGTGTATAGGTACATGGCTTCCAAATTATTGTTGGCTGCAGCAATGGGCAAGCACTTTGGATATTGTTGGCCTTGGTTGATATAAACTGTCACTATACATTCAGGTTACATAGTAAAATGAACCAAAACTGCATTTTGCAAAACCAAGCTGCTAGCTAACCCTTGTTACAGATGCATTGATGGATGAGCATTTTTGGTGTATTGGGCCAACTTTTCCTAGAAGAATTTTTAGTTTAATTTTGAAATTGTTAACAGGGTAATTATATTTTTTAAGTACTTGTCCAATATTAGTGACAAAAAATTGCAAAAATTTGAGTTTTGTGAAGTTGATTATATTCTGATATGATTGCAATTAAAATGAAGTTACTTTTTGTATGTTGCAGTTTCTATTATCATTCTCAAAACCTGAGTCAACACATCACATCCGCACATCAAGGCAAGCTTCACAAGTGTCCACACCCAGACTGTCTTCGAAAACTTAGTACCAAGGTAATTTCTTTTGTAGGCCTTTGACATTGCAAGATTGCAACATTGCATTGTTTTGACAGCGGCTACCAGCCCCGCTGACGTGTGCATGCCGTCGGACACAAGAGCTTGGTTAGTAAGATAAGATCATATTTTGTATGAATGTTACTACAGTAATGATTTACCTAGGATCTGTGACATTTTTGAAACCATCCATTTGAGATTTGTCAATCTTCCTATAAAATAAAACAATTTCAAACTACAATTGGTCAACTTCTTTTAAAACAATTTAAACATTGCCAATTCTCGACTTACGCTGAACTGAACAACTCGGCAATTCCACAGTAACAGAATTCTGAATTACCAATCAGACGGATTAAACACACTATAATTATTCATACTGATTATTGTTAGCAAGTTTTTGCACATCTTATAATTGCAAATAACAACTAGCTATAAGTCATGCAATAAAAGTTTCTTTTAAATTCTTATTTTTAATTGATATAAAGCTAATTATGTCCATTGCAACAGAATTACAAAAAGTCATAGTAAATAGTTGGTTCAATTAATCAGAAATTCCTGTGAATTGAGTTAAATTGGAATAATTGTATTGATTGTACACATACAACAAAGGTTAGATACAAATAATGTTGTTGACATCTGTAAGGATAGGTTTATATTTTTATTTAAAATTAATTAATGTATTGTGTAACAGAATTACATATGGATGTAACAGAATTACGCTTGTGATTTAAATAGCTCTATAATATGATAGGAATGAAATAAAAATGAAAACAAAAACATAATTGAATCGCTAGTTTCAGAAAGGGCCTAAGTCCATAAAACATAGTTCTGAGATAATCAATAAAAACTGTTTCAATCAATATCTAATTAAAATCAGTATCAGACTTATGTGTTGGCAGAAAGACCCTTACCACTAAGTTCTTTGACAAAAATCTGGTTGACATAAAATATTTCCAAGTGTACAGTAAGATCTCTCTTATCCGATCTCCTCTTATCCGATGTTCCGTGTTAACCGAGCCGCCAAAAAAAAAAAAAAAAAAAAAAAAATTAAAGTTTTAAATACGTAAATAAAACATAAAAATAATTACAGACGCCGCGCCGCACTTTTTTAAATGTACTCGCATACATTTGTAGGCATGCCTTACGAGTGAGTGCAAAGAAGATAGATCGGCGATATATCTCGACTTTCGAGCAGTTTGCATCAGTGTACTGAGCGTATAGAGTTCAGTGGTCAGTGTGCGTCGGGCGCATCGCCGGTAAGCGTCAGTGCCACCCACTGAGCATATAGAGGTCAGTGTGCGTCGCGCGCCTGCGCGTGCGCATACGATCCAGCCATCTCACACACAGCTGTTCAAAGATGGTCGTTGTGGAACTAGATGCAATCATGTTTCAACCGATTCACGAAATTCGTAATCACGACGCATTGAATTGTTATTCCTGGGCTTATCTTATTTCTTTCCCAGACTTATCTTGCGTCGTGAGCTTCAGCGCGGGCATAGTAGTGAGAGGTTTTCCCACATGAGAAAGAGCTAGGCCTAGGCCTATGTTTGCATTGTAGGCCTAGGCCTACTGCGTCGAGTTTAGGCCTAGGCCTAGGCCTAGACATCCGTTTTTATTACGACATGTAGGCCTAATTGTGTACGTGTGTTCGTGAGCTTGAATTACAAGCTATTAAATCATTTAGTATACCCTGTATGAAGTGTATCGTGTGTATTTTATGTTCCTTTATCCATTACATGTGTCATATATCATTTTACCACATCAGGCTATGCTACGAGAGCAAATAAACAATTGATCCGCGCCATCCGAGTTTTTCGCAAATCCGAGGTGCCCCCGGTCTCATCCAACTCGGATAAGAGAGATCTTACTGTACTTTTGACCTATCTAAGGTCATGGACATAGGCCTTTTCTGAAACTTACCAAAATACCAATACAAATTCATTCATACTAAAAGAAAAGGTTAGAGATAGGAAGGGTGGAAAGTCACAACACAGCACAACCAGTGAGGGGGCTTCCCTCCTAGACTCTGGTGCTTGGGCGACAAAAGAACCATGTCTTACCCTGGATTTGAACCAAGACCCGTGGCAACGAGAGAGGCTGCCCTACTAATTGTGACTGGGATTCGAAAACGAAAGGAAACAAGACTACAAACTACTACACCCTTGCCCAGCAACAGCAGGAGGGGCAGCTTTTCTCTTGTTGCCAAGGGTCCTGGTTCGAATCCAGGGTAAGTCATGGATTTCTTGTCTCCCGAGCACCAGAGTTGGGAGGGAAGCCCCCTTACTGTCTGTGCTGACTGTGTGTCCCAGTATGAATGGCGTGTGAAGTAACCTTGCTGATGATGACAACATGCTTGCAGAATTTACTTCTTGCGTGGCCCTACCACAGGTTTGGTTATGTGTTGTGAGTTTTGTTTGCATGTAGTTAGCGGATTTTTAGTGGCCACCATCCGCCTGATGAGTCCCAGAAGGACGAAACGCGTCGTGGATTAAGGTAACAACTTTAAATTAGCTGCAGTTGTCATCAGCAGGTGAAAAGTTTTGTCGCCCCCAGCCCTTCAGGCTGGGCTCTATGTTCTCTATGCTTTCCCAACCTGTCAACCCTTCTCCAATCTAAACTAAACTAGCCATTTGGCCTTTTCCAAACTATTAATAACTTAATTTGTTATTTTCAGCAAAAACTAATCGACCACATGAGACTTCACGATCCAAATCATCGCAAGACCCCTGTAGTTGTACCGAGAGAACCTTCCACGAAAAATCGTCAGGAAATGGCAGCATTCAAACGTACAATTTCTTCGGGAGTTACTCTTATAAAAGAACAAGATGTATTGTTGATACACGACTACTTCTTGGGGGATCACTTTATGGCAAATACCTCTTCAAGTTATCCATCAAATCAGGTATTAGATTTGTCAAATAAGTCATCAAGTAGTATCACAACTCTGGACATGGCCAAGACTTGAGGTATTGTTGCCAATTGTTTGTTTTGAGACTACTATGTGGTAATGCCAATGATGGGTGTGACTGGCAGTATTTGCACTCGTCCCTACTCCATGTAGACATGACGCTCAGTGGCGTTGACACGGCAATATGTAACATGCTTTAATCACACCACTGCTTGTATGTTCATTGTTGGTCCAGGTAATGTAGGCTACTTGGTAATGAATATTGACTGTGAGTAGGCCCTACTGATTAAAGACATTCGGTTTTGATTGGTATTGGCTTTTACATCTGATGTTTTTATGATGGCCCTAAGCAAGAAAGCTCATATCCTGGCTTTTAAACATACCGGTAGTTATTCCATCTCTGTAGCTTAGGGCTAATGCATCGACTGGCAATCGGGCGACATGGGTTTGATACCCGGCTAAGATGAATTTTTAGTTTCTGGATTAATTTCCATATACTGGTAGTTGATGTGATATAATATTATCCCCTGATGATGATGACTTTGCCAAGTTTGATATGCCTATATCAGCCTCTATTATTTTTATTGGCAGTAGTTGGCCATTGATAGCTGCTTCTGGTATTCATGTTGTGTGACCAAGATTTTCAACAGCATGGCTATATAGGCGTATACTTGGCAACTAAGAGTTAATAATACTATAGTAGGGTGACGCAGGACACTCGTTTTAAGCGTTTGACATGTTACACATTTCCATTATGATATGTTACGTTGACAGATGTACACTTACGGATTATCGAAAAATGTGTAGGTTGAATTATTCAAGAGATTGTAAGTTGTTAAAGATTAAAGAGTAGGTAGTACGTACGAGTAGGTAGGTCATTACTGAAGTAATGTACACCAAACACAAACTATTCATCTGGCAATGATGACTGTAACTACTGTAATTTAAAGTTAGTACCTTGATCCCCAACCCAATGCATTTAATCCTTTTGGAGTTTTGGGACTTAACACATTCTATGCCAAACACGTCTATAGACGTGTTTCGAATTCTCCCGCGCCGTGCCAATCACGTCTATAGACGATTTTGCGCGGTCGGTAACTTATTTACTAATAAATCCGCTAGATGGCGCACCACTACACTCAAACTTGTCAAGAGCTTACACAAGCTACCGATAGGTAGCAGCATGTGGAAAAAAGATCGCAAAATTATCTCGTAAGCCTAGAAACGACAATAATTACAGCTGTTTGTTTGTTGTAGATGATAAAGATGGCGGACTTGAGGAAGCTAAAATCTAAAAATCTTGCTTATATCGAATTATTGGAGCAAATATTCGCCGATGACGACGCGGCAAGTGAATTTAATTTCAGTTATGATTCAGACCAAAGTGACAATGAAGTAGGCCTAACTGGGGAAAGTAAATATGAGAGTAACCGTGAAAGTGATGACAGTGACAGGGAAATGGAAGTATGTGGGCGGTGGTGGTGATAACCTCCAAACTGTCAATGGATTTGCACCTAGGGCTAGGGCCTAGGCCTTCTGCTACTATTCTAAAAGTGTAGGCCTACCCTATGTTGAAAAAATCAACTCATTATCTTAATTAGCTGAGAATTTATGTCAGTTTTAGCAAAAGGGAACAAAAACTGGTGAAATCAGTGAAATGCTTGGCACAGGGGTGGTTTCCCCTAAAATCTTGCCTGGCAGCCAATGTGTTAAAATAAAATGCCTAGGCCTTCAAGTACCTTGGTAGTTGGTACCTTTTCCTACCTCAACAAAAATAGTAGCTTATATGAAAGTTTTTTTTATTCAAAACAGATTTTTTTATATTTTAATTTATTTACAGTGGTTTTCTTTTATTATAATAATGTAGAAGTGTTTCACTTTGATTATAATAACTTGGCCTAGAGGAGAGCTGATGTACTAAAAAGAACTACCTACTAGTATTGAGTTCAATTCAATGGCGAGTATTATTAGTGCTCTTTGACTAGTATTTATTATTATTTAGTAGGGCTGTGCGAGCAGGGATTTTTTAAGTCGAGCGAGATCGAGCGAGAATTTGAAAAAAATCTTGAATCTCGAGCGAGATTCGAGATCGAGCGAGATCCGAGATCAAGCGAGGTCGAGCGAAATCGAGCGAGATCGAGCGCACTGAAATTGTTGTAGGACCCCAAAGAAAGAATCGCCTACACAAAATAATTAGGCCTAGGCGGCTTCAAAAGTAAAAAATAGGCCCTAGGGCCTACTTTAAAATAATATTTAAAAAGTAAACAACATTTCTCAGTTCAGTGCATAGGGGCCTAGGCGTGGAGTAGCCAAGGCCTAGCCCTAGCCTATCTATGGCAGAGGTCCTAGGCTACATGTTGAATGAATTATAATTTTTGTTTCTAACTTTATTAGTTTAATCACATTAATTTGGTAGTGAAAATATTTAATAAGTAACAACACCTGGCAGTGACCTCAGTCGCAACGAGATAGGAATGTCGTAAGAAAAACCGATAAAGTAGTTTCTCCGTTAGAGTCGATAACGAGTCGATAAAGCGCTCTCTGCTCTCTACCGCCAACTTCACAAATTACGCTTCAGTTCAGTAGCTTGCTCGACAGAGTGCACTACCAGTGACCAGTCAAATGCGCGATCTGTGTGCGCGTCGACAGACGCATGCGCGTTGGCAACGAATTTGTGAAATTTCGACTAGGCCTAGGCCTAAAATAAAAATGTAGATGGATGTCTTGTTGTCACTTATTGGGTGTATGCTAGTACTAGAAGTAGGCCTACCTAGCCTAGCTTTCGTTCTGTAGAACTTCTCTAGAGGAAAGTGTTTTAAAGTGAAGCCTATTTTATGCGTCATTTGTTAGTAGGCCCTAGGCCTCCGATCTGCGGGTTTATCAAAGCTCCGATCACGGAATGGAACCGGGACTCTGTTAGGCCTAGGCCTACAGCCTTTGGCCTAGGCCTAGCTCGTCTAGGCCTAGAGATTTCTCGACAATGTGGCATGGCAATAAGAAATTATTACGCAAAAATCGGGGAATAAATATTACTTTACCACGTCGCATAACGCAAGGTCCCGCATAATTACGACCACCGTGGTTCGTGACGGAGATATCTCGAGACTAGATTTTTCGAGCAATTTGAGATTGAGATCGAGCGAGACTCGTTTTTCCGAGCAGTATGATCTCGAGATCGAGCGAGATTCGAGCAGCACTTTAATCTCGCTCGAATCTCGAAAAGTCGAGACTCGCACAGCCCTATTATTTAGTATTTTCTGGCGTTGATCCGCTGGTGTTTGCACTGTCCATGCCACTGATTAGTATATTTCCTATTGGAAAATATCGATCTTTGACTGGTTATATTGCTCATTCGTCGATTGCGTCAGGGCCTACAGGGTTGGCTTGGTCGCTTTGGTTTAATGTCCCCCACTGAAAATCAGTTATGTGACTTAAGTGGGTAGACTCTAAATACAAATTTATTAATTTATTTACTTACTAGTGATGACATCGGGTAGTAAATATTGGAGTCGACTCCGGAGCCTTGGGAACCGAGTAGGAGTCGACTCCCCGATCCGCAATTAATTTTTTTTTTTTTATGCATAAGTTTTTTTTAGTTCACTACTTTAGGAAAATAAATAATAAATAAATAAATAAATTGTATGAGTCTACCCACTCAGTTATATAACTGATTTTCAGTGGGGTTGCACAACGCTGTCAGGCTATTCTCCCCCCATCCTCCACCCGCTACGTATCACTAGCTTGCTTGTCTCTTGGCCCGGCCAAGACTCTCGCTGATTTGTTATGTTTACGTTTTGAGATAAGATGACTAACGAGACAACAAGTGCAATCTCATTCAATTTATCATAAAAAAAAAAAAAAAAAATCCGACTCCTTGAAAATGGAGTCGACTCCGACAGGAGTCGGGTAGGAGTCGGGTACCCGAGTACCCGATGTCATCCCTATTACTGACTGTATTTATTATTTACTGTCTATCCTATTCAGTTACAAAGGAGGACAATAAATAAAACTAGAATTACCTACTATGTACAAGTTTGATGAAAGTTAAAATGAAAAAAATTTCATTTATATTTATTGCTATTATATTAGTCTGTACATAGGCTCCAAAAGCAATGGCAAAGTTACATTGAATTCTTTAAATGTAATCTCTCTGCAAATAGTTCTGCTCATCAGTGACCAAGGCCAAGAATATGGCCCAACATGGTATGTGTTACGATGAACAAATTTGTAAATGTATTGCAATATAATTTTTGTTATGTAGTAGTACTAAATTTCAATTATTAAATACTACTCTACTCGATATTCGGTTACTCGCACACACCTAATCATAATAAAATAATAATGTGATAAGCATTTTGAAATGCAAACTTTGAAACAGCTGTGGAGACCGTAATTGGGTGCTATGTTTTACCTATATTTTTTTCTCTGAAACATTTAAAGTTTACAGCTCAGCATTCTAAAGTTGGATATATGTGGTTTGATAACAATGACTGAGATTTATCAGTTTCACGCTGCAATACATTATGTAACGTAAATAAATGCCAAATGGTGACAATGTACCTAACCTAGCAACATCACATACTCATACTGTATAAGCAGAGGTAGGCATTCGTAAAAAATAAAAGACGTTTTATTTTTGTTGTGTACAGTATCGGTGAATTTGTTATGTATGTAGTTACAAATTTCATTATGGTGCCGTATGTAGGGGTATATTTGGTAAACTTTTGGCACAGGGATCCTCAAAAGACTGGCATGGTTACAATAAAAAATTAGTATTTTAGTGCTGCAATCAAATGGTGGGTAGTTTTTGCCATTTTGGTTTTGTTTCACTGTTGTTCACTGCTGTTTTTATTTCAATTTTTATTTATTTATTTGTTTATTTGTTATGTTAAATTTTGTTTTTAGCAGACTATTTTTGGTTTTACCTCTGCATACATTATGTTAAATGGAGTTTTGCCTCATTGACAACCAATCCCTACATACAATAGAGTAGGAAGATAAAAAGCAAGCTATTCATTCTTGTAGTTTATTCATACCAATCAACTTAATAGTATTCATTTTATATGGCAATGGTGTGTGGAGAAACGTAAAGATTAAGAAATTTGTCTAATCAATACAGACCAGTGGCAATAATATTATTTTTTGTGGCAGTTGGCCCTGAAATAAATTCAAACTATTATTGTTTTATACTACTACGTATTAGTATTTCTAGTAAACAAATGATATACAAGTTTCTCTGGGCTATTTGTATGTTTACAAAGTTTCCGACTAGGATAGCAAAATATTGAAATTCACTGATTTATTCTATTGTAATCAAACACAATCAATAAAATACCCTGGAGGAAAGTATCACAAGGCTAGTACTTTTCAGCAATTGTGGTGGGTATGTGATATCAAGTAGTATGTAGGCGTACCCTCTAGGTATGGATCTATCATATAGGCTGGGATAGTATGAAGAACTATATCTGAGACTGGAACCTGGGCGATGTGACGAAAACTTCTCGAACCTATATACAAGGATAGTATGAATATTGAATATTGATAACTTATTGTTTATCAACATTCTTGTTACATAACATAATAATTGCCTTGGTTTTAGCACTAGGAAAACGCTAAGTCCCGCCGCGTTGATGGATGAGCTTTTTAAAAGTTTTAGTTTGCGTGGGATATCTTTACTTTTGCAAGTGCTTTGTTTTGCTGCCTACGCATCGAAGGTGAATGTTGTCAAGTTTCTTTTGTTTCTTGTCAATTGGTATTATTTACCGTAAAAAACTTGTATTAAAAGCTTTATTTCTATGGATTCTGGCTAAATTTTTCACTTTTCTTTCAAAGGTACTACATAACCATAACCTTAATGTCCATGTATAATATGAACGTTGTAGCCCCACCCGTTTGGTCAGAATTGGCCCAAATGGCACAAAAATATCGCACAAAAAGTCAAAAAACGTATATTAAAAGCTTTATTTCTCTCGATTCTGGCTAACTTTTTCAACTTTTTCTTTTAGAAAGCAATACATCACCATTACCTTAATGTCCATGTGAAATATGAACGTTGTAGCCCCACCCGTTTGGTCAGAATTGGCCCAAATGGCACGAAAATATCGCACTAAAAATCGGAAAAAATCGTAAAAGTACGATATTCATGAGAAATATTTCTTCGATTGTACCCAAAAATGTAGCAAGTCTAAGTTCAGAGAAAACGAAGGTCGTGTCAAATTTTCATCAAGATCGCATATGCCGTTTGCCCGGTAGAGAGCGAACAAACAGACGGAAAAAAAAAAAAAAAAAAAAAAAAAAAAAAAACACCCGAGCTAAATTTTTTGGGGGTCGGTGAAATTGAAGTCTTCGCTTCGCTCATCCAAATATCTCCCACATAAAATCAGTAGGCACTTGCAGTATTTACTCGATTATAGGCCGCCATCGAGTAATGGCCGCACCGCTCCTTATATACCACGCAAATTTGAAAGTGTGTTTTACACTATTGACAAATGGCTTCGCATAATGGCCGCACCGCACTTTTTACTTGATATTTCCTAATATACCTGACTCATATAGTATTTGCGTAAGTACAGTTATCAGTTATCACGGACTCGGATATACAGTAAGATCTCTCTTATCCGATCTCATCTTATCCGATGTTCCGTGTTAACCGAGCCGCCAAAAAAAAAAAAAAAAAAAAAAAAATTAAAGTTTTAAATACGTAAATAAAACATAAAAATAATTACAGACGCCGCGCCGCACTTTTTTAAATGTACTCGCATACATTTGTAGGCATGCCTTACGAGTGAGTGCAAAGAAGATAGATCGGCGATATATCTCGACTTTCGAGCAGTGTGCATCAGTGTACTGAGCGTATAGAGTTCAGTGGTCAGTGTGCGTCGGGCGCATCGCCGGTAAGCGTCAGTGCCACCCACTGAGCATATAGAGGTCAGTGTGCGTCGCGCGCCTGCGCGTGCGCATACGATCCAGCCATCTCACACACAGCTGTTCAAAGATGGTCGTTGTGGAACTAGATGCAATCATGTTTCAACCGATTCACGAAATTCGTAATCACGACGCATTGAATTGTTATTCCTGGGCTTATCTTATTTCTTTCCCAGACTTATCTTGCGTCGTGAGCTTCAGCGCGGGCATAGTAGTGAGAGGTTTTCCCACATGAGAAAGAGAGCTAGGCCTAGGCCTATGTTTGCATTGTAGGCCTAGGCCTACTGCGTCGAGTTTAGGCCTAGGCCTAGGCCTAGACATCCGTTTTTATTACGACATGTAGGCCTAATTGTGTACGTGTGTTCGTGAGCTTGAATTACAAGCTATTAAATCATTTAGTATACCCTGTATGAAGTGTATCGTGTGTATTTTATGTTCCTTTATCCATTACATGTGTCATATATCATTTTACCACATCAGGCTATGCTACGAGAGCAAATAAACAATTGATCCGCGCCATCCGAGTTTTTCGCAAATCCGAGGTGCCCCCGGTCTCATCCAACTCGGATAAGAGAGATCTTACTGTATACTATTAATAATAAACCCACAGTTCGGAATAATCTTCTAATCTAGTCTTTTATTCAAGACAAACTAATAACTATTCTATTCTCATTCCAGACCAAAACACAACCCACTCTTAAACATCAACTCTTTCAACAACAATACTATTTTGTCAACAAGGTACTTCTGCAACCACAATGTATCTAACATTGTACAGGCGGTGTCATTCCCCCCCCTACAGACTTAAGTTCTTGGTGATCTAAGAGATTACTGAAAACTTAAAAAAATGATTATTCCAAGTATTCTTGAATCATGAAGTCCTCTCGTCTCTGTGGGTCTGCTGCCCGTCGTTTTGGCGGTGTGCCGACCCCTACAAACTCAAGTTTTTAGTGATCGAAGATACTACTAAAAACTTTTTCTTCTCCTTTTTAACCATCAACTTGGTCACGATTTTGTTGTTGCTATGGTCATCTGCATCTTCATCGTTCTGTTTGGTTTTTCTTCTGTTAATATTTTTCTGTTTGCATTTCTTTTTCTTTTCCCCTCTTATTTTTCTTCCTTGTTCTGTTAAATGTTTGCGCCGCAAATTAAAAAACGCATGTTGCCTCGAAAGGTTGTAGCAGTTGTAGTTTGAACCATCACTCGTTGACAGCACCGTAAGTCGAGCCTCTAGATTGGCCACTCTCTTGTTGTGTTTCTCTACCAGGTTCTGGTCTTTCCAATTAATAATCTGAACTTTCTTCTTTGGGTCTGGCTCAATGTTTCTGTTGGGGGCCATGGCCTGACCATTGCTGTCATCTTTTTCGTGTTCATTGAGGGGTTCAGCTAGAACACCGTTGAATGTTTCGGATCCCTTGAACACCGTGTGTGTTTTTCTATTGCATTGAGTGATGGGAGCTACAAATTTGTTGCCTTTCTTTTCACTCGACTCTTTCATAGCCCTTTCTGTTTCTTCTACATTCTTCTTTCCGTTTATATTGTTACCTATCGGTAAACTAGAGATAGTTACAACTCGAATGAAGAAAGGAAGATTCACAAACTTCTTCATTCTATATCTAGGCTGTACAAGTGTCCAAGTCACTCTTCGACCCACTGTCGTCAGATGTAGTCGGTTTTACGCTGCTGAACTTTTCTTTTGATTTCTCATACTCTTCGTCCGCTTCTGTGTCATCACCTCCTTCCTTCTCTTCTTCAGGGTGTGTTTCCAACTCGATTCTCTGCTGGTTTTCTTTCATCTCATCTCTCTTCTTTTCATGGCGAGCTTCGAGCAAGATCATTGCATCTAGGCCTGCTTTTCCCCTATTTTCCTCCACAGTTTCTCTTCTAACTTTTCTTAGTTCCTTGGGGTCAAGTTTTTTCTCTCTTTGCCATCCATCAATGGCAATCCTCTCGTGACTGATTCTAGGATCTAATCTGGTTGTCCGTGCCTCTTCTGTTACTTCACTATCTTTTTCGTAGTTTTTCCTTCTACATAACTCGGTTAATTTCTCCCGGTATAAACTGTCCCAGTGTCCGATGTCACTTGTTTGATGTAATCTACTCGTTAGGGAGGTGTCTACTAAGGGCCTCCCCCCATTCCGTTTTCCCTGACGGGCAGCTCTTATTTCTTGAGTGCGGATGGAAGGAGGTTGATCGTAATCGGAGGAGTAGTGACCCAATCCTTCAATTGTAACATTCAACATCGCTGTTGGATGTTGTGTGAGACTGTTGCATCGTTGTCTCCAGTGATGCTGTTGATCGTCGGCTTGCCGGTAGTAGGCCCACTGCTTGAGGTGCGTTTTGAGATGGCCCGCTTTCTTTGGGTACGGTGATCCTTCGGGGACTGTTCTCAGATTCTAGATCACGCTCTATTTGAATAGCTCGAGTCGTGAGCTCTTCGATTGATTGAGGAAGCGGTGCTCGTAGAAATGGGCGTATGCGACTATCAAGTAGCTCAATAGTAGTCCTTATTGAGGCAGAAGCCGGATGGTCCTTGTATAGGTGTTGATGCAGCAGTACCTTTTGTTGAATAAACGTTTAAATTTGTACTCCTTTCTTCCGTTTCTCTCCATGTAAAGCTGCGTACAGGGATTCTAGAAGCGAAGGGTCGTTGAAACGTATATCCATGCTGGATCTAAACACCTCCCATGTAGGTCTAGAATATTGGCGGCCTTTCCGGCAACGTTGAGCATCTCCTCGGAGATGACTAGTAGCGATAGACACCCAGCACTTGTCCAAAATATCTGCATGTGAGAAAATGTCTTCACAAGTCCGCAGAAAATCCTCTGGGTCCTCAAATCCCAGGCCACTAAATGTGGGAATTGACCATGCAAGAAGATCTTTAAGCAGAATACTATCTCTAGGGGACCTAGGGCTACTAACATGGGTAGGCCTATTTGGTTCTGGTGTAGTCTCCAAGGCTAATGGTGGCTCGAGCTGGGGTGCTGCAAGCCTACCCTCTAAATTTTAAATTTTCTTTTGCATTTTTAGCAAGATCTTAAGGATGGTATCTTGCTGTCCATCAATTGGTGGGATGGATTGGGTTGCCAGTCCAAGCACATCTTTCTCCATTTTAACTGCCTATTTAGGCCTAACGAGCAATCTGCTTTTTGTTACACTATTCTCCGTTTCATTCCGAGCTGGCAATGGCGGTCCGGCATAAAACCGTTTGTAGGGGAGGTATTGTACAGCCCTGAAGACGATGGCTGAGTCTGACTGATTTAAGATCATGTAAGCTTATAATCGACAGAAAGAGATTGTACCTGTCTCCTTTGAAATTAGCCTTTTGTTAATGCAAGTCGGTAGACAAGTGAGTGAGGGCCTATGTACGTAAGCCTACACGGTTCGATCCTCGTGACCCGGTAGGGCACACGTTTTCGAATGTTACATGCCTCCATTATAATTAGTAATTACTAATTACCATGTTGTATATTTAACGTACCTTATGTTAGCAGCACATTAATGTAATCAGTTTTTTACACAGACGGGAGTGTTTCCCTACTGATGAAATAAAGAACCATTGCACCATATCGCACAAAGGCCCTTGTTTACAATGAATAATAATTGTCGTTTGAATGAATGAATTGAGTTTTAGTAAACTCAATGCTGTTATTGATCAGTGTAAAAACCCATTGATACGTGTTTATTAGCAACAAAACCAACAACAAACGGTCCTTGGCTGATATATTATTTTAAATCATCATCAATCATGATAATTAATTAATGGTTAATCAGTAGGCATATGAATATCACAACGAGCATAGCAATTTCATTCGGTCACAACTCTCGTAGTTTTCATCATAAAACCGAAATTTAAAAAAGAGTATTTACTTAATTCACAACTTGTCATCATAGTAAACAAATTTTATTAAAATTACCGAAAAATTAACATTTTTTCTAGTTGATATTTTATTGACAAGACGTTTAGATCAAAAGGTAAGATAACGCGTCGCGAGCCGGCCGGTCGGAGAATACGACGCTGCCGGTCAGTCAGGGTATGCATGCCATTCATAACTCGGCGTACAATAGACCAGGAGATCAGAGCTATTAGGGGTAAGAAAAGTTGAGGGCCATCAATTTAATGCCACCTCGCACTGAAACGGAGAGTAGTTCTTTGATTCCTAGCAGACAAATCAGCAAGTCGGTCTAACTCATTCCTATAGAAAGGGTATCAAGAGGTTTCGACATCCTTGTTTGTCTGTTTTTACACAGCTGATCAAACTATTTGCTACTAGTATTTGCTAGATTTGCTACCAAATTCTCACAGTGATCTAGTCTGGCTCTGTTCTTACCTCGTGGGCTCGGATATACACTATTAATAATAAACCCACAGTTTGTAATAATCTTCTAATCTAATCTTTTATTCAAGACAAACTAATAACTTTTCTATTCTCATTCCAGACCAAAACACAACCCACTCTTAAAGGGGTATTTAAAGTGACTCCAGTGAGTGTACCAGTGGACTCAAGAGTATAATATTATTATTCACCTACAACTTATAAAATAGGTCCAACTTGGTATTTTTATGTCAGATAATTTTCAACTGTAGTTTATTTTACTACACTCGAAAGTATTTATTTATTTTTTATTGTTACATTTTAGGAAAACATATTTATTTGCATCTCTTATTGGTACAGTCGCTAACTGACTAGTTCAGTATTTGCCAACCTCAGAAATCGAAACGTCTCATCAAAATAATACGTAAATCACTAAAGTAGGCTAATGGGCCTATGGACAAAGTAATATTGTGTTCGTTAAACATTAAACGTACAACATGATTGTCTCTCATGTAATTTGTAACAATAAATATACGATATGTAATAGTTGGAAACTTCTTCTTGAGAGTTTGGCCAACCTGGTATTTGGCTTGGCAACACGGCACCAGCAGCCTTCTGCCTCTGCTTCTGATCGAGTGGATAGAAACGCGCCGAGAGAATCTGCCACCTCGAAAGTGTTTCATACCAAAATAAACTGTAGTTGCGTATATATGCTATTTACAGACGTAAATTACATTCAATAAATATTGGCAGATGGCTTTAAAAGTATTAAAAGTGTCCTAATTGACATCATAAAACTTTTACGCTCGTTTTGAGTCGGCGTGCACATCTGCTGGGTTCGAGGAAGCGTACGCATCGCTCTGGACCGCCCTAGCTCTGTGGTCGCTGATGGCCCAACGGCTAGCGCGCTCGTTTTGTATGCGAAAGGTCGCCGGTTCGAGTCCCGACTGGGAAAACTTTTTTAATTATTTTTGCTCATTCCATCTTTATTGTTCATGATTTTTATAACTTTTCAATTGGAAATTACTCAAATAGAAGGACATTTTTCCCTCAACATTTGCTATTTACGTCAGTAGGCCTACACCTCTCAAAATGGAGTTTATGTTATGTTTATGTATGTATTTATGTGAGTTGTTTATGTATACTTTTGATTTGATTTTTTACATCACATTCTTACAACAATCTTTTCGCAAAGACAGACTGTAGAATGTAAATTATTGTCCATAAATTATTAGGCCTACTCTAACAATGTTACACAACACGTGTTTCACTTATTTCGTAGTTAGGCCTACTGACGCGGTATCTAATATGGCTAAAACTGATTTTATATGTATTCCTTACTGGGCCTAATTTTTTTACCAAGCCCAAAAACAAAACGGGCTCGGTGAGTGTGGTGAAATTTGCCGTGGACGGCCGCACAAAATCGTCTATGGGCCTACTACAGAGATTCTATGAATCAAGTGCATCAAGATTCAATCAAGCACTGAAAGCATTAAAAATATTTTCAGCTCTTGGCGTTCAGTTCAGCGTAACAGTTTCGCATGTACAAATTCATAAATTTTTCCATAAAATACAGCAATCAGAGTATTTTGCAAGAGGTTATTTGTTTCCTTCATAAGGTTATCAAATGAATTTGTTTCATCTATTGACCGTGAATTATTCGGGGGAAAAATACTTCAATTCAATATTGTGTGTGTCAGTACTGTAAACTGTTACCACGCGATAATAAGCCAAAGTAAACACGATGTAACATGTTGTTACACTGAGAGACAGCCAGACCACAAGTTGGTACTGTCGCCAAACCCACGTTTAAAAACTCGCTCCCATTATTGCCATTGGTCAATCGCGCGTGGCTGTGGCCTGACGTCACGCAGCGTTGCCGTGTTTCCACTGACGCTCTCGTCCCCCAAGATTAATTTTGGACTTTCGGCATTCATATTTAAAAAAGTAGTTCGATAACAACCATTTTGTAAACGCAATTTATTTTCAGTATTTAATTACCTTCAATTTGATATATAATTTATTCATATGTCATTTAAAGTCAGTCTTCTGTAGTGCGTTTAATGTCGGAAAGTGTAGATTTTTGTATACCTGCAATGTTAAAAGAAGCAAATTTCGTGATTTTTAAATCAAAATTTCTAAAAAAGTAAGTCGGTAACCCCCGTTCTGCGAGTTGTATTATCAAAAAGCACACTTTGAAGAGTCTATATTATGAATTCCAGCAAAATGCCATATCATGCATGTTTCACTGGATCGACTTTAACCGCTAAACTCAAAAAATATATTTCATTCAGGCTAACAAGTAATGAATTTAGCAATTAACAGAAAAATTATTGGGGCCACCATGACCTCCCAAAAAATTGTCAAACATGACATTTTTCGAGCTAGGTCCCATCGGCAAAAATCTCCCATAAGAAATAACATGGGGACGATCTTTATGCCCTGTGACCTTGGAGGATTTTGATCCAAAAAAATACTGGCCATTATTGACGTACTCGACAGCCTTTTCTTGTAAATTCTCTATATTTTGTTTTGTAATTTGGGCAAGTAGTTCGGTCAAAATATGCTGATTACCAAGATGGGGTGTGATTTTGGAATGCATATTTTTGCGTGTTTGAGGGTGTATTTGGGCACAGTTTCAAGACACGATGTTATAAAGAGGCATTTTAGATTGGTACTATGCTCTAGTATCTATGTGGACCAAAAAAGAAGCAGGTTTAAGCCGAATTAGGAAATTTTCCAAAACACCAATTTTCGCCAATTTCTGGATCAAAAAAATTAAAAAATTCTGTTAAATCACAGTTACAAGATATAATTTTTTTTTTTGTAGTATTGTGTTATAGATCACGTGGTAAAAAATAATTTTTGGGGTTTTTAGCCCCTTTAAACATCAACTCTCTCATCAACAATACTATTTTGTCAACAAGGTATTTCTGCAACCACAATGTATCTAACATTGTACAGGCGGTGTCAAGTTATCTTTAAATTACTCGGTAAAATATAAGTAGTCATACTACAGATTTAATAATTGAGATGTTCAGTCTCCTTGGACCCAGACAGGGAGTACTTCTTCCAAACTGTGTGACAACACCAAAACCACTGTGCATTATACCAGCTCTCAATTGATATTTTCTATTTTGTCTTTCAGTTTATTTAACAGCTATAGTTATTTATATGGTATATGGTATATCTCTGTAGCCCCAATAGTGATACACATTCAATTCTTGATCGATATTAACCCTCCGTCACTCGCGCGGAATTTCTTAACACCATCCCTCGCGTGGGGTTTCTCAAACTCCAAATTATTTTGGGCTGTAATTAGTGCAGTAGGATGTTTTGGGTATTTCTTTCCGTGCTCATATATTTTGTGGAACTACTATGTAGGTGGTTGTTACTGGGAGGACAGTGAAATAAAAGGCCAGTGAACCTTTTTGTATGAAATATTTTTTTATTGTATTTTTTAGATTTAAAAAATGGACATTTTCAAAATATTCAAAAAAGGTGTCAAAATAATGCAATTTTATGTTTTGTTTTCTCTTTAGTAATAAACATGAACCAGTTAGAAATTGCAAGAAGAATTTTTCCAAAATTCCAAAATTTCAAAATTTAAGCCAAAATAGCATTGAGTTTCTGTATGCAGTTATAGTAACGTGATCACTCGCGCGGGGTTCCAGCAACCCCAGCCACGTTCAGACCGGCAATTTAACAACACTAAAAGCCCTTATGATTAGAGGGTTACAAATTTCGCTAACAGATTGAGTGACTTGAAGGTACTGAGAATCTAGAGTTGGTAAAACAGTCCGATGCAGAGAAACAGAGTCGAATGTAGACCCTGGGTTTGTAGAACCCCACGCGAGGGACCGAGGGTTAACATTATTATGTTTAGTGGGAAATGTCCCGGTATGTTTGCATCTCACTTGGGGCCAATTCCTATTACAATTGATATTACGTACAAGGAAACATCTCATAAGTACCAGAAATATGGTTGGAGCTTTTTATGTGTTACATTTTTTGTTTTAAGTACCATACTTAAGACTGTTGGCTAAGCTCGAGAAAACCAGGCTTTGACGCAGAACGCAAAAGTAAAGTCAGGATCACTTGGAAGCTCTATCATTTGTCCTATCGGGTTGTGGTTTGCACCAAAATGTTAAGTAAGAATGTGTTATAGTTGGTATCAAGGCACATTTTCCAAATACTGCTTACTTTTCTTATTAACTGACCGCAAATATGACACCAAACTCTTAATTTGTAGTAATTTCCCAATTTTGTGTAAGAGACAAAAATTTCAAATTTCAAAATCGGCTTTGATAGAGACACGCACTCATCCTTTGTGATCAACCTCCCAAAAATGCAGATTTTTATTTTTAGGATGAAAATTAAAGGTCAAAAAGCAGTATGGTCTGTATGTGAAATTAGCTGGATTTGACGATCGAGTGATTTTTTAAATGTGCATTTAATATTGTAAAAAAAGTTGGCCCGAGCTTGGCAAACAATCTTAACTTTCATTTTCATTTTTAGGTATATATATAATTGTTATTATGTACTTTGCTATTAGGTCTACCTGTATCGTTTTTAATTAACTAGGAAGCTACGCAAACGCTTTTTTTAGTCGCGTTGATGGATGAGCTTTTTTTGTAAGTTTTTAGTTTGCGTGGGATCTCTTAACTTATCAAGTGCTTTTTGAACGCATTGTAGGTGATTGTTGTCAAGTTTCTATTGTTAATTGTTATTAAATACCTCAAAAAACTTAACTTAAATTAAATCCTTTATTTATATGGTTTCTGGATAATTTTTTCAACTTTTTCTTTCAAAAAGCAATACATCACCATTAGGTACCTTAATGTCCATGTGAAATATGAACGTTCTAGCCCCACCCGTTTGGTCAGAATCGGCCCAAATGTTACGAAATTATCGCACTAAAAATCGAAAAAAATCGTAAAAGTACGATATTCATGAGAAATATTTCTTCGATTGTACCCAAAAACGTGTCAATTCTAAGTTCAGAGATTTCAAAGGTCCCCTCCAATTTTCATCAAGATCGCATATGCCGTTTGCCCGGTAGCATGCAAACAAACAGACAAAAGAACAAACAAAAAAACAAAAAAAAAACATTGGAGCTAAATTTTTTGAGGGGTCAGTGAAATTGAAGTCTTTGCTTTGCTCATTCAATAATTTTAGTGTACCTACCCTTTACCTACCCTTCTTTTTAAAATTTTCAAATTTAAAATCAAATTGTAACCGTATTTATCCAAATCTATAGCAACCATGAATTTAAGATAACCCCCCCCCCTTTTCAAAAAGCTTACATGGATAAAATTACATTCTAATTATGCAAATTTAAAATGAACCACCATTATTTTACTTTAAAATATTTAGAAAATACCTACATAGTCTCAGATTCAGGTGCACGAATAATCTCCGCTGTTAAAGCACCCTAAAACTACTACTACCACTTAGATTCAGGTGATTATAGCACTTTGCAATTAGGTAGGACTACATTCCATTCTAACCTGACATTAGGTTTGAGCTTATTCTGTATGTTCTGTATTTAATTAGTACATTATGAAAATATGTTAAAATATGTAGTACTACTTTGCTATTAGCCTAATAGGCCTACATCACATAATAACCAGAAATATGGTTTGAGCTTTATCTGTGAATTTACTGTTTTAAATACGTAGACCCTTGTTGTGTGTGACAGGGCCATGTTGTCTTGCCAATACATAGCCTATCATACATAAGGTATGTACATCCTCAAATCCAACTGATTGCATTTAACAAAGTTCTGCAGTGTCATCTTTCTTTCTGGTACTACTTATAAGTTATACTTATGTCATGTGGTAAGAGTAGTTATCTTGAAGAATCTAGTCTTGTTTTGCCAGCAACTTAATACAAAAGTATGTTCAAAAGTAAATTTTGCAGAACGAAAATCTAAACATACTTACAAATGATGATTTAATAGTTTGATATTTTTTTTTTATAAGAATAAAATATATCCATTCAGCTGTTAAAGAATTAAATAAGAATTATATATGATCTGTTTAGTGTTGATTGAGATAGACAGCTTTTGTAAAAGCCCATTAGTATTAGACTTGTCGAATGATGAACTTATCCAGAGAAGGGATGTTGTACTAAGGTGTGACTAAAACTGTGCTAGCAATAAGGAAACTGAATTTTAAGGTTTAAGGCTGTGCAGGCAACAGAAGTTTTTGAGTAAGAACATCATATTATATACTATATAGTCTTTTGAGAAGGCCAAAACAATTTTTAATCATTGTTTCATCCATGCATACTATCTCAATATTGCTGTTTTTTTAATAGTATTTTTGTGGATCATTTAGCAAATATTATTTTGTTTGGGTGGCTGATATTACCTCACCTGTAACTAGGACCAGTGGTTAATTTGGAGGCGGATGCGTCCACCCACTTAATTTTCAAAATTTCAAAATTGTTAAGTCAATACAGTTGGAATGTTGTAACACATAATACTATTTACAAAAATGCAATGTCTGAGTTGTAAAAGATTAAAAGAAAACATTTTAAACGTGTTTTTTGGCATTTAAAAGTAGCAAATTATTTTTTCGCCTTTGGCCATAGTAGCCATTGGCAGAACTGGAACTTTCCTCCAGCACACCCGTATTAGTTATGCAAGGCCCCCCCCCCCCTTCTTCTCCAGCCAATTGTCAATTCCTGGATACGCTAGGCTACTGTTTGCAATGTTTGTTTCATAAATTAGGGTATAATCATGGGCGCCCGTAGGAATTTTGGCAGGGGGGGCAAAAAGTACAAATTGTAATTTTGTTGGTCAAGCACAGGGGGCTTGGGGGGGCAGGCGAAAATTTTGAAAATCAGGCTTTTAGAATGCGTTTGGTGAGTTTTAGAAAAAAGTTATGCTGCTGAAAACAATACCAAAATTATGTAATTTTTGTGTAGTTTTTACCTCCCATTTTTTTGTCCTTTAGTCAAAGGCTTCAGATTCCCAACATTGAGTTGGACGGTTATTAGCTTTTTTGTCCACTGAGATAATCTGACTTTACCCCACCTCACATCTTCGCTTTCGCAAGCCTTTTATTGTGACGGTTAAAACTAGCATTATTCCATGGAGTGGTATTCTTTTCAAAACTCAAGACGAACTATTGCAGGTAAAAGACATAATAAGCTTCTTATCTCGCAGAAAATTGACAACCATTAAATTAAACTAGGAAGCTTCGCAAACGCTTTTTCAGGCGCGTTGTTGGATGAGCGTAATTGGTGCATTGAGCTGCCATGTGTTATGCGGATTTTCTGTTGTTCTGTGAAAAAATCATTACTAAGTCGAAGAATTTTTTTAAAAATTATTAAATCAAATAAAAAATAAACTTTAATTTTAAATTTTTTTAATTAATCATAATTTTTAAAAAAGAAAAAATCGTAAAATTGCGATTTTTATAAGAAATAATTATTCGATTGCGCTCAAATTTAACACGAATATATTAATTCATAAAATTAAGGTTCTGTAAAAAAATCATTACAATAGGATAAAGCACAGTGGCGGCTGTAGAGTATGTGCACCAGTGCACGTGCCCCCTATCTCTAGCTCTCCGATTCAGTTTTTATTAAATTCTGAAATTAAATTATTAATTCTCATTAAATATTATTGGTTGTTGAACAAAATCGTGATGATATTATTAAAATTGGGCAATATTTTTGGAACCGAGTGGTACGAGGTACACACCAAGAGATTGCACTTTTCCGTTTGTTCAACATGGGTAAAAAAAAACGTGGCTGGTCGTTGACTTCCTTTCTCTAAGTGGCCCAAAACGCTCATAAATGTGCACGTCGAGATGTGTGTCCTAGTCGGTCCGGGCTGGAGTGGGAGGGTTTGAATAGAAGAGACGGTACCTCTCACCTGGTCACTCACCAAGAAGAAGCTATTTTTCAGGTTAGGATGCTTTCATTCAGTAAACCATGTAGGTAGCTAGCCTAGTGGTCGGATGTGTTTCGATATTGTGTCTGTGTCTGTGGGCCGATTCGTGTGCTATGCAATGCGTGTGTACTACAAATAGGTAGGTTCTGATTAATGTACATCGACTAATTTATAACTTTCTTATAATAAGTACTTGAATTGTGACGGAAACACATTTTAACCCCACCTCACCCCGCCGCCGCCCAGGCGCGTAGAAAGGGGGGAATGGGGAGAATTTCCCCCCACTTTTTACCGTGACCCCCCCCATGAGTAATGAGTAATTACCAACAATTTCGACAATTTCCCATTATTGTTGGACGTAATCGCAATCGTACTGATATGCATATTCAATGGTTGTAACATGGTCTATCTCGTCACTATTTGTATTCTTTTTTAAATAGTTTGATAGTATTTTTATTGTACAAAAAATACATTAATTTGGTGTTGCATTCAGCCCACTAATTTTTTCTAGAACGCACACAACGCAGTCTAAAAACCTGATTTTCAAAATTTTCGCATGCGGTGCTGTAGTTGGGGGGCAAGCCCCCCATGCTCGGTCCCTTAAAGTTCGGCAGAAGATTTGTTGTGCCACCCATAAAAACAAGGCCACGAGCCGCCACTGATAAAGCATGTAGGTGTTATAAGTCAAAGAATTGTTTTAAAAGAAAAAACCCGTTAAATTTCAATATTCATGAGAAATAATTTTTCGATTGCGCTCAAATTTTACACGAATACCTAAATTCATAAAATTAAGATTTTGAGGAAAAATCATAAAAATCGGATAAAGCATGTAGGTGTTATAAGTCGATGAAATTTAAAAAATCCTAAAATTGCGATTTTCATGAGAAATAATTTTCCGATTGCGCCCAAAATCGTGGCAGTTCTAAGTTCAGAGATTTCGAAGGCCTCTAGAAAATTTCATCACAATTGGAGTATCGGTTTAGCCGGAATCATCTTAACAAACACACAAAAATACAAACAGAAAAAAAGAAAAAAGAAAAAAAAACATTCCGAATTTTTTTTCTCCAGTGTAGTGAAATGGAATCTTCGCTTCGCTCGCTACGCTCATCCAATAAACGTTCATCAGTAAAGAAATCGACTTGATGCACATTTTAAATACTACAAGTTTAATCTTAAAACCTCAAATCAAATGAGGGCAAATTAGCACTTCTGCTTGCTCGGGGCCAGTCCCTCCTGCGGGCGCCCATGGGTATAATAAAATAATCTCACAAATTTTATTAGTTTAATATCCCAAAATGTTCTATAAAGTACCAAACAAAAAACACGCCATGCGAGGCTATAGGCTCACCCCCCTTCCCACCCACCCCTAAATAGTGATAGTGTTGTTACTTGTTTCGTCTTGCCCCCCCCCCCCCTTCTAAATTATCCTGCCAACACCCATGAACAACACAAAATGGGCAGTTCTGGCTTGTTTGAGTAGCTCTGAAAATTTTGAAGTGTCAATATAAATTTTTAAACTGACAATATGTGTAAAATACCACCATTTTGGAATGGAAAAAATCCATTAAGTTCTAAGGGTATGCGAATGCGCCCCACACCCGCACTAGCTGAACCCCCCTCCCTATTGTACCAGGATAAATACTTTTCCCGAAACAATAAACACAGCGTCGAGCGTCCGCTCCCTTATTATTTTAGAAATATACCACTGATTAGGACATGTGATATTTTGAAATGTGCGTCTTAAATATGTTGCATTGTACGATTTTCTGTGTCTGCCTGTGCTAATACACTCCGCGCACCAGGAAACGCAAACAATCGAGGCACTCTAAATATAAAGTTGCACATTTCAAAATATCAAATGTCCTGGTCGCAGCTAGGTGTAAGCTAGGGTTAAAATATCAGCCATCCAGATCAAATACTTTTTGCTAAAATGATCCAAAAAAGTGCTTTAAAATAGTGCAATATTAGGAGTAAGCATGGACGAAAAACGTTTAATGAAAGCTTGGTCTTCTCAAAAGACTGTGCATAAAGTTCTTTCTAAAAAACTTCTGTTTTATAGTTATTTTGGAAAATATCTTTATGTGCCTGCACGTACAAAATACACAATATCTCATCAACAAATTGACATATAATTAGTATTGCCATCAGCTGTGATAAGAAGGAAGACTTAATTTTAGACCCAACAATGGAACGAGGTGAAAGTTGGCCACGGGAACGATATCTATGAAGCTACATTCAGCTAGTACAAGAACAATTTTAGCTAAGTTAAATAAAATAAGCCTAATCATGAATGCAAGTGACACTCACCAAAGTCATTACATTATTCATAGATATTTGGTAAAATTGCTAATAAGTAATTAGTATAGTTTTCTCATAATTTGAGTAATTATTAATTATGGGGGGCAATGTATATTTTCAAAACCAATTACTGTATTGTATTACTAGGTATTAGCAATTTGATACGTTTGAATTATAAACATTATTTCAAAGTTATTGTTAAACGGAATTTTATTCTTTGGCTGACATCAAAATACATGTGACATGTCTAGTCACTCAGTCACATTACTAACTTACTCGTAACTAAATAACCATTATGACAAGTTGCAAGATGCTCAAATATAGTAAAATCAAATTATAATTTATAACTTAGGCCTGGAATTACCATCAACTATTTTTTTTTAGTTCCAAAATTGAATTAAAATGCAAGTTACAAACTTGTTCAACCCAAGTTGATTTAACGTCGGTGATAAAAACTAGATTTCTGACGAATTTTTTTCAATGGGCTATTCCGCTAGATTGTGGGAAGAATCTTGCATTGATGCATCTAATTGCAAGTAGATATAACCCAACATGAGTGAGGAATACAACTGATTGCTCAGCCATAGGCTATCTAGACAAACACTCAGCATTTTCATGGTTTAGGGCCTATTAACTTCATTTTGATCTGGAAAAAGTGGCAAGTAAAAAGTGACAAGTACCTAAAACTTCAAAAATCTTAAAGTCGTGAACAAGAGTTGTACACTAGAATTAAACCTTGGCACAGTGTAAATTTTCTGTTGGGGTCATACTAATAAATTAACATACCATGCATTTAAATGCATTAGCATGTTATTCATATTTTGTAGTATTGTCATTACCATGATATGTAATTAATTTTATTTTTCACATATATGTGCTATGCATATAGATAGATAGATAGATAGATAGATAAATAGATAGATAGATAGATAGATAATTGTCTTTATTTTCCAGGTGGGATTAAGGCCTGTTAAGCCTTCTCTTCCATCCAACCTTTAATTTAAATACATTTTCAGATTTCTAATTTGTTAATAACAATTTTGAATTTACAATAAAATATTTGATAAAATAACATTAATTTACATTTTTAAAGTGCATAAACTATACATATTACACATTTATACTATCATTCATACCATAATTATTAAGTGAATTGTCTACAGAAGTTAAAATCAAGAAAAAGCTTATTATTGTGAGTTTAAACATATTGTGCATGTTGTTATTTGTCAGTATTCCCATGGCATTTTTTGAGATAAAGTTCATGAATTTTACTCCTAAAGATATTGTAACTATATTGATATGGGTGTCCCTGATGTTTGATGGTAGAGCGTTCCAAGTTCTTATTGCACTGATAGTGAATGAATTATCGAGTAAGTTTGTCCTGTGAACGGGGAAAATGAGTTGAGTACCTGCCCTTGATCTAGTGTTAAAGAGATGATTTGAATGGAGGTACGTGAATGTCATGTCAGTGGACTGAAAAAAAAAGAAAAAGATTTGAACCTGGGGGTCTATGTAATAAGTGACAACAGTCGATCGACAGTGGCAAGCGACAATAAGTGTTTATTTGACATAACACTGTTCTTTATCAATATTTTATTTTTGAATAAACGTTGAAATATCCCAAATAAAATATTGATAAAGAGCAGTGTTATGTCCAATAAACACTTATTTAAAGAATAAATACCTGTTCTACTAGTTTCTTTTATCTAAGTGACAATAGTCACGCTTCTGACTGCAGCTATACAAGCTAATAAGCTGTGTTTTGGCAACAGTTATACATTTAAAAATTTTAATGCCGTCTGCCAATGTTTCCTTAACGTAATAAACATCTGCATACAGCAAATGTAAGTAATTACTATATAATTTGGTGTGACAAAAATTTGAGGTGGCAGTTCTCACTTGCTCTTCTCACTTAAGTTGTCCTTTCGGTCGACTATTGTCGCTGTCACTTTTAGTAAATAGACCCCCTGGGCACAATGTCTGAAATTTTCTTTTGGGTCAGATTATGAACACAGTATTTTGTTACACTGTTCATATATTCCTATCGAGCTGTACACTAGATTTCAACCTTTGCACAATGTCTGAAACTCTTTGGACACATATTCCTATCTAAAAGTCTTACAAAGAAAATGTTTTCATTCATGTGAGAATTTAAACAATTCTTTTGGTGGTAAGTTTACTGTATAGTATGTGTGTTTATGGTTGCGTATTCTGCCATCCAGAGGTAAAAAGTGACTTGGTGATCATTATCGTAAATTGCCTGATGATAGTATCACACGTATTTCAAGGTGACAAGAAAACTTGAATTAAACAACTGTCGAGCCCTGTGATAGAGGGTTATACTTATAGACAAAGATGGTTTTGTTGTGTGTTGAGGACTACTGTAATCTACTGTATTTTTTATTTATTTTATATACAGATAAGACTTGATACTAAAGAGAAATCTTTATAATGGGTCAAATATACCTGATGTTGTATTTGTTATCTAAATACAAGGGCCAAACCTTCCTACAAGAAAAATATACGGTATGTACAGTACATTGAAGTTACAATTTTTGTAAGAATTGTTTTTGTTTACTATTACAATTCAAATATCATATTAATGCTTGATAATTTATAGTATCATATTAATTGTCATTAATATTTGATATAATTACTTTCATTAATCTATGTGAATAGAGCTTATTAAAATGGATTATTTAAAATCACAAATAATTGTAATTAGCAAAGTCCATATTTGTATTTCATTAAACAAAAACTTGTTGTGAATAAAACTGTTTATTGATATAAGATGGTTTTTGGGACATTACACATTGGACATAGCATTGCAGTAGGCTACAAAACGTCAAGCATACCTGTTATTACTCTCTCTTAACGGGGTGCAATGTCTCAAAAACCGTCCAATAGTATTATTATGGTCCACAATATCCTTCAGTCCTTTAAAACGGTTTATAAAATAAATAAATATGTGAAATAAGTTTTGGTGATAACATCTCCCGTTTTCAGGTTATGAAAAGTGTATCACAAAGCTATCAAATTCAATTCAATTTAATTTATATGAATCCATTTGACAAGTACATTGTAGGAACCCCCTTGA
>JAMZAV010004171.1:0-56146 GCA_024449915.1 Sweltsa coloradensis
GGTTTCCCACCAGGGGCCTTTGGGGGGGGCCCCCCCCTAACGGCCCCCCTCGGACTCGACCGTCCGGTTCCAAGCGTGACCCACTGTGATCGAGGGGAGCTCCTTGCTGCCTCCCACTCGTCCGGGTTTCTTCTCGGCCTCGCCATCCGGTCACGTGTGCCTCTATGGACACTGCCATTGGTCAGTCTTCTTGGTTCAAACTTCCGCGGGTCATCCTAGGCTCGCGATTCGTCGACTACAAACTCAACAAAATACACATTTCCGTTGGATTTTGTCACCGACGTTGCAATTTATGCTTGCCGCATTCCTCAACCCTTGCTCGCTGCCGTCGAAAGCTGAAGCCAACGCACTTTTCCAGGACGTTCCGAATTCAGCATGGGGTGACGTCACTTCTAGGCCACTCTGGTAAACCCGAAACCAAAAACATGAGCTCGGCTCCACAACTTCACATTCCACACTTTCAACCCTAAGGTTGGCCTTTGCATGCCTAGATGCAGATTCACACTGGCTTGAACACTTGTTAGAAAAATATGACTTAAGGCCTTGAAAATATTGAAAGTTCCACATGATATGAAATACATAGATAGATTTATAAGCAGCAAAAATATAAAAATACAAGGGGTAGGGCTGTAACGTTACAGTGACCCCCTAACTACATGACATCTTGACCTCACCCAGTGACCTCAAGTTGACATGTAGTTAACACACACCAGAATCATACCGGCACATGCCTGGCATAATTGAGGTATTTTTCACAATTCCCAACACACACAGCTTCTGAGTGCGTCACACAATCGGCAAATTGTCGCAACTCAGCAAATTAAAATTCTTAAAGGCATTAAATCACAATGGATGAAGTATTTTTTTAATACAAGAAGGTGTACAAAAAATAAGAATGCCGGACATTTCGGCAACCTTGGATGAGGCCTATACCCTATACAACGGTTTGTTTTGACGCGCGCCTGGGGGCATGTGACGCGGGTGGATGGGGACCTGCTGAGCTGACCGAGCCGGCCGGGCGAGGGTAGACACTTCGTAAGAAACACGTGTTGTATTTAGTAAGGGGTTGACATTCTGTGTGGATGGAGTGAGTGTTCGCAGATTTGTTCTAGCACAGTGACAGCTCAACAAGTGTTTTATGTACTAATTTAATTAATGTGATAGTGAATAGCATTACAAGGTTTGTCGAGATATGTGAAGAGTACGGATGGCTCAGTGACTTCAGTTAACAAACATGCCTATATAGTTGAAGTGTGGATTTTGTCTTCTTTTAGGTTCTAGTAGTTTTTAAAGTTAGTGATACGTGTGTCATACAAAGAGACGGCAAACATACCGAATAATTCTTCTTAGTTTTATAAATAATTAATGTGTGACGCGTGAGTGTTTTAAATGTGGATGTATTGGACAACAAAATCAAAATCAGGTTATGATACAGAAATGTGGTTTTCATATAATTCCGTGGGTTAAAATCGTGTTACAAATGTATACACTGTTCTAATCCTTACAATGATAAAGAAATCATTAAAGTCGAATCACTTTTAGTCAAAGAGTCCACAGTACTCCCGTATGCGACTTGAAATCCTTTAGATATATCGTTGTTCTTTACACGTGGAGAGTAACAAAAACTGTTGCCTAGCAGTGTTGAGAGAATGAATGTTAATAATATGCTCGAACCCATCATGGATAGTAATACAATCGAAATTAGCATTCGTGACAATATAAGCACTCTGTGTCGGTATCCATTGATGTACATTCATTACAACTACACCATTTAAGATCACCTTTCCTGCCACTAAACTGTTTTATCCAGGCTTCTTTTTCTTTATTTTTCTTTAGATTTTTCCTCTGTTCACTTTCTGTGTATGAAGGCTCGAAATGAAGGGAGCTAATCCTAACACCCTGTACATAGAACAAACACTTTTCAACTGACCCGTCCTGTGCCCGATGGTATTGAATGGGCGGGCAGTGAGCGGCCGCATTTACTCGAGTCGATCGGTAGCGAAGCTCTGTAGCCATCCAGCTACGTCACGGGTGGTGACGTCACGCACCATACAATTTCCACAATATTGGTCGTACCATGTTTAAATATTGACCGATTTAATTCATTTTTTTTCTAAATTCTAAAATAAATTTAGGTTTAACATAAGTAAGCAACAAGTCAATGTGATAGTATGGCTTTAAAGGAGACTCTACTGTTCCTCAGGGGAACTTCAAAATGACTTTTAAAACTAGATATTGTTTGACTACACAACACAAAAGATAAACAAGAAACCCTACAGGTTAAACTAACGCTAAAACTCAGGGTCCAACCACCCCCAGGACGCTAGGTGCAACAACCTGTAGTCGTTCCCAGGTGTCTCAAGGAGACCCCCGTCACTGCTCCACTACGCCTCTCCGTCTACTCCAAGTAGTGCGGAAGGCCGAGCGCCAACGCCCCTTCACCAGCTGGTGCGCTCCAGCGACAGCTGACGTCCACTAGCACCCTGAGGGCCCACCCTCCCTGTCGTAACCCGGTTTCGTACGCCCGCCTTCTCCTCTAGGCCTACCCCCACTCCTCAGCTGAGCCGGACTGACACTATCGAGGGCCGGGAACCCCCGGCTTCCCTCCCCCCTCGCGAGGGGTCCCGGACGCTGTCTTCCTCAAAAACTTTCTGCGATCGTGAGCTAGTTACTGCTTCTACGCAGTGAACCGTTCCCCAAAACTACACGCATTAAACGGGGAAAACACAAACACTCACGTCGCACTAGAGGGACTTCAAAAACCAAACGTACACGCCTCCGCGGGCCCCTCTTAACTTAACTAATTAAAATTTTAAAATTAGGTTTCCCGCAGATGGACTTTAAAAAACGCTACTCTGAGCCCACACCCCACGCAGGTAATTACAATTACTTTAGGTTTCCCGCAATGGACTTAAAAAACGCTACTCTGACCCACACACCACGCAGGCAATTACAATTATATTTAAAAACCGCTCGCTGAACAAACAAAAGATAAACCACTGCCCCCGGGACACCAAAACTCCCCGGAAACTACTGATGTTACTCAATCGAGGCAGGGTTTTCCCACCGAAAAACGCCCAGGCAAAACCCAAACCCAACCACCCCCCCGCAACCCGTTGGTTACCGAAACCACTAAAAAAAGGTCGCCCAAAGCGCAAAAAAACTTCGCGCACCAACCCCAAAAGAGTTCCAACTCGGGGGAACTCTTACTTGACTACACCCCAAAAAAAAAAAAAAAAAACAACTTACACGCTGGGAACTAAACTGCCAAACATAAACCCAGAATTACGCGGCGGGCGGGGTGGAAAAGCCCCCCAACAAACAAAACACCTACGTACTCCCGGGCCCCACACAACTCTAAACCACATCAAGGCACGGCTCAGCGACTCGCCTGGACTCGGCTAAAAGGGTCCACTCTTGTGTCTCTCTCTCCCACCCCAACATCCACCCACCCGGGAAAAACTCGCCCTGGTGGGGGACTGTTTTACACGCCAAGTCCCAAACCCCCCTAAGTCCCGGTGGTCCCGGCCTCCACTCAATGTCCCGTAGTACCCCATCTTGTCCCGTCCTCTGACTGGTGCAAATCATTCCCCTCGGGGGGCTTTTATCCCAAGCCTCCACGTCTTTTTCGTGTGTCTCGCTCGGCAAATTTTCTTCGCTAGGGGTGCATGTGCGCTGGTTGCCAGTTCAGAAATGGGTCATGACCCGCGCTGGTCTACTCTCCTGGGCGATCGCTCCCTGATCATCGCCGTAGCGAAGGCTCGTTTTTTGGTGACTATCTCCACGTCCTCTCGCTTACCCTTTTCGCTTGGCCTCTCTCCTACCACCGCTCTCCTCTCTCGAGGGTCACGCACAGATTTGGACGTGGGGGGGGGTCCGGGGTTTCGATCCTCCGTCAACTCACCCCTACTCTTCCACTGCACTACGCTATTCTGTAAAAACGACGCTCACTACGCTGGACTTTGTACATACTTCTTGGGGTTAACACTTTGTACACCCCCTTTCACGTTCCGGGCTGCCCGGTTATCTCGTAGGCTTCACCCTGCTAGGGCCTCCAGCATATGGGCCACTGTAAACAGAAACATTTTGGTGACTCCTTTTTCCCAAAGGGTTAGATACTTTTAATCCTTGAGTAGTACTAGGTCGCCACTTTGAGAGTGGTTTTTTATCGGGGTGCTTCTTTTCAGGGACCTCTTCCGTTTTCCCCCTTGCTTGTCCAACCTACCCCGGGCCATCATCCCCGGATCTCGTGCGGATTTCGCGGGGTTTTTCGGACACCGGTACCTGAACAACCGGGCCATCCCTTCTGGCAGTCGCTCGTGGCGTAGTGATAGGGCGTAAACCCAGTACCTTCGTTACCGTGCTATTCAACCATAGCTCTATCTTGGGGACCACTTCACCCAACCGGCATGCTTTTCATTGCAGTAGCGCGAGGAAACGCCCTATTTCCCTCATGATCCTCCCTTGGGTTGGATTGGGGGTGTGATCGATGAGTGGTCGCAGGACCCCGTGCCCCTCAAGGTCTCGTACCAAACTTCGCGTGTATTGGTCCCAGGGATCGCAAAGCACCCTGTGGGGCCGTGACACATTCTGTGGTAGTGCTCTAGCTTTTTAGCAAAAGTTTTTTCCCGTCGGGGTACGCACCAAGAGAGCTACATTTTTGGAAAACACCCCACAAAATAGGATGTATCGGGTGCTGCTACCCTTTCGGTAGGGGTCCAAAAAAATCGGGGGCCGTCTCAAGTCACCCCCTTCGGGTACGATGGGCGGTACGTCCCGTGCAAGGCCAGTTGGCGTGCTTGCTTTTCTGGCACAGATCACTTTGGGGAAACAACTTTCGCACCGCCCTTGACACCCCCTTTCCCATAGAACCCCTCCTGGATTTGCCGCCACGCATTTCTTGGCTCCAAAATGTCCTAGCTCAGGGTGGTACGCCCACATACTTCTTCAAAAGGGGCCCGCTGGTACGACCCTTTTACGTCTTTTCAAGGTCGCTCTTCGGGGGTTGGGTGATAAACACCTTCTCAAACAGCCGTAGCTCTCCCCCGCCCCGGTTCGCTCCATTGTCTAGTCTAAATGTTTTTTCCCGCGACCTGTCTTCCAGCGGGTCGCCGAAATTTTCTTACACTTTGCGCGTCTTCGCGTCGCGTGAGCTATCTTGGCTATGACCATCTCACGCCCCTGGCTTATTGTTTAAAATTCTCCCCTTTGTCACTCCACGGTAGATTAGGACAGGGCGACGAATTGCCCCTTCCCTGCGCAGTGCTCTATCAAAACCCATACTCTTGGATGGCCAAGACCATCGGTCACCCCGACTGGTGGAGCCCTCCCTGCAACAGAACGTCACCCCTTTTTGGTTTTTGGATACCTTTTAAGCCCGGGGCGATCCAAAGATGAAATTGGGAACTTCGTCAGCAGTGGACGATTCCTAGGATTCCTTTCCGTGTTAGTAGTTGATTTGCGCCGCGCAAAGCCTGACGTCATCGAATCCCCGTTTGTCCCCCTGCTCGTCGTTTGATAGAGCGGCCGCCTACCCGTGATTACTCGCGTCGCTCTCACTAAAAGGGCCGGGGTCGTCCCGTGGGTGCGTTGCCAACTGTCTCGGGGGAACGCCGTTTCACTCCCTTTAAACTCCTTCTCACTTTTCTTCGCTCCTTTTGCCACCTAACTCCCTTCTTGAGTGGGCCTCAGGGCCTACTCTGCCTCGCTGTAGTGATCTCAAAACCCGGGCGATAGTATTTTGTCAAACCGAGGAAAAGCCTTCAGTTGACGAGCATTCGGGGGTTGGGGCCCACTTTTGAATGATCGTTACTTTTCGGGTCGGGGACACCCCTGCTGCCCAAACCAGCACATGCCCCGCAAACGCACCTGATCTCCCCAAACAGGACTTGCCGAATTTAGTTTGGCTCCCGCGAGTCTGCACCGCTTCAAAAACCTGCTTGTGTGACCCTTAGTCCGGGAAGTCCTGAACCAGCCAATGGGTGCGTAAGGGTTTTCACAACTCGGTTTTTCCTCCCCTAAACAAGGTCCATCGCACGCGTAAAAACACCCCAAAAGAGGTACTCAATCCAAAAAGGGAGCACTTTGAACTGGTCGTCCGTTTTGGTTTTATTTTTAAAGCCGTTAGGCCCGCTCTCTGGACTCAACCCCCCCTTGCCAATATGTGAGTCATTCGGCGCCGAGAGATAGGGAACTCCCTCGAATGCTGTAATAGCTTTTTCCCGGGATGTGCGGGCTTTCCCTTTTCCGGGACCAAATTTTAGGTTACCTGATGCTAAGACACAGACGTACTGTCTTTTTTTTTTTCATCAAACCAGAGGGGGTTTACGTACGGGGTACTGGGGCTCGTTCGATCAGCCCCATCCCATCCGGTAATTTTCCCTCAAAGGGGCCCCGATAGGGGAAAAAGGAAAAGGTAGGTTTTCCGAAGGAGTTGGTCCCCGATAACCTTTATGTGTGTTGGTAAAATTAATCAGTCCCGGGGGAGCGAGAATACGTCCCCTTTTTCTATTACAGGTTTCAGTTCATCTTGCTGCTCCCTAGTGAGGCACTCTGATGCGTATCTGTTCCCTAATTCCCCTCTGTGTTTGGTCTGGGGCGCGCCCCCTTCCTCCGTCCTAGCAGGGTACCCACGCCTTCTCACCGGGCGATCCCCCGGGCGATTCATCGAAAACCACCGACGATTTAGCCGTCGTGGATGCTACCTATGCATAAACAAATGACGGGTGGACGACCCCCTGGTTCACCATCAGCGCGTTTCGCGAAGCCTAGTAACTGATATTTTTTTCACCCGCTATGCCAAGACAATTGCGGACGAATCCTCACACTAGACAAGTTATCTCCCAAAATCTGATATCATAACAGCTCCAGGTACACCCCTTATGAACGTTTCTGCGCTTACTCGGGGCGCCTACGATGGTACCCCTATACTGGCGGATAAGCCTTCGGGTTTTTAGCACGCAGCTCCTCGAAGAGTACCTCGACATAATGTCTTCCCCTTCCCGTGTCGAAAGGGCGGTAATACCGTACCAAATTTACCCCACTGCGACTAAACGCATGGTGGGGGAAAAAAACTTTTTCTCTTTCCGTTTCCTCATCGTCTTCCGCCAAAGCTCTTTCCCATTATCGGCGAAGACCTGTTCACACTTAGCGGGATAGCGCATGTCGGGCACTGGGTGTTTCCACCGACCTAGTGGTTTCCCGCCCCCGTATCAGAGATGGCAGTCCCCCCGTTGGTGTCCCGTATATAACCCGAGTTGCACCGTCGAGGTATGGGCCTTGTTCCCTCTCGCGTGGTTTCGCCGGCCCTTCGCGGGGAGCTCTCGGGGTTCTCTCTGATCACCGCTCCCGCCTCGTGCTGCAATGGTCCGGGTGCGCGCGCTGCATCCACCACTGTCGCCACCCCGGGGTCCTTGCTCTTCGAACCCCGGTTGCGGGGACGTCCCCATACTTTTAACGGTATTACGGGCAAAAACCTTTTTTTCGCCGGTAGGTGGGGTTGTTGCCTTCCCGATAGTTTCTCGCTAGCGGGTTGATTTTTTTCCCCAAGATAGCCAACTTGAGATTTTCACTTTTCCCTCTGCAACCCAAAGCTAAATAGTTTCGATGGAGAGTCGTCGGATGTAGTAGAGCGGCTGGACGGCCCCTTTGGAAAGGGCCACGTAAATTGGGGCGATATTTGGGCGTCTATGGGGTAGGGCAGATAACTATTCAGTTTTTATGATTACTGCGTAGGTGGACAAAGCCCACCCCGGGCCATACTTCCCGTTGATATGTACTGCCTAGCCGTCCCCCTCGATACCCCCAGTACTTTTCATAAAGGCTTCCTTTGGGCTTCGGAAGTGTTTTTGGTCGTCCCCTCTGAGCCAGGTGAGTACCGGTCCGGGGACAACACTGTACTGCTAGATTTACTTCGAACTCTCGCTCACGCGGTACGTCACGAAAAGCTTCCCAAGATGTTCGAAAATCTTGGGGGGTCATCCGCCTTTGGTGTTGTTGAACATATGCCCCTCTCTCTAGTTCTGCTGAATATTTTTCTGTTTGGCGTACGAGTGCTCTCCAAAACACCGGCGTTCTGATTCCCTTCCTGTCTCGACACCGCTGTCCGCCCCCAAGTCCCGCCCTCACCGTCGCGACGCGAGTTTAACTCCCCCCTTATCCTCGTCCGTCGGTCGTTCCCAAGTCCGCCGGGCCTGCTGCCTCCCCACCCTTTACTGGCATTGGCGTCCCTACTCTCATCTTTCCGTTAGGCTGTCCACGTTGCTGGCTATCTGGCTAGCGCTACTTGCGTTTCCGTAGGGTATGCCCCACACCATTTTCCACTCCTGACAAGGCGCGTTGTGATAATTCCAGCGTCGGGGCGTTCCCGCTCATCTCGTCCATGGCATTTTTTCGCATCTAGTTCCACAGGACATTTTTTTTTAACCTGCTAACTATCCCTGTCTGCTTCTCTGCCAAAATTTTTTACTGACCGATCTTTGTCTATCGCTTTCCTAGGGCCCGTCGCCCGTACTTCCAGTTTTTCCCTTGCTACTACGCCGACCTTTTTTTTGACTTATTTGCTCTACGTATGCCTGCCCTTGCTGTATTGGGTGCGCCAGCCCTCCATGGCCGCCCAACGGCCTCGCCCCGCGTTGCTTTTTGCGTACCTCCCCTCGCGCCCGCTCTTCCGCTTCCAACTTGCTTCCACTCGCGAAAAAACCCGCCAAGTCACTCTTTAGCATGTCGTCTGCCCGCGCACACCCTTCTAGGTTTTTTCCCCTAGTTCGCGCCTCGTGAGTATCGGTGCCTCTAGACACGCCCAGGGTCGGTCCCATGCCCGTTCTCGGACTCCACCGGGTCGTCAAAATCTCCGGGTTTTTGCCCCGATTCGCCTTGAAGGAAAAGTCCCCGAACACTTCCCCTTTGCCCCGTCCGTTTCGCGTACATCACCATCCCGGGTTTTACAAACATGGGCCTACCTCTACGTTGTTTCTACACTTCGATTTTGGGGTGTCCCATCTTGTCGCTCTGAAAGATCGTTCCGGCCTCGTGATCTACTCTCGGTCGTGGGACATCCTGCCCTGCACGTTTGATCTACGACTTGTTGTAAGTCTCGGGTGTGGGGACGATGGGTAGGTCCCACCTGTGCCCCACGGCTACACCTAAATTTTACACCTCGGGAATGGGGAAACTCGAGCCCCGCACGTTGGACGCCATTTGGGCTTCACGCCTCCAGGCTCGCTACTTTACGCCCTACGGGCCTAACCCGCCTATGAAGCACGCGTAACCTTTCCGACACCCCTTGCCCGAAAAAACCCGACCAGCGCCAAGTGTGATTCACTCGTGACTCACCAATTTGGAGTACTTTAGGGCGGGGGTGGGGGTGTAGGTGAAGGTCCCCGTCCTAACCCTATGCCTGACCTCGCCAACTTGCCCAACTTAGCTCGCGGGGGAGATAGACTAACAAAACCGAGAGACACGAAATGCAAATGAAAACACAACAAAGCAAACAAAAACCAATAAACAACAAACCGAGTGTACCGACAGGCAACTCAGCACGGTCCAGTCACACCCCCTGGGGTAGGGGAACCCCCTCTTTCCAGGGACGCATGGGGACCCCGCCCTCCTGGTCCCCCTCCACGCTCGTTTGGGCCCCGGGGACTGCTGTGAAAATGGGTCACCACCCGTGAACGGCTGTGTGGAATGAGGGTCCCTTTCAAAAAAAAATACACTATAGTTGAGGAAAACGGGGGGGAAACATGCATAGAAGTGAAAAGCTGTGTGCTTTTAGGGGACTTTTTGACTCAACAATGAAATTTTTAAATTTCAACAATAAATTGGTTTTTTAAAAGAAGTTAGCATCGGGTCCGAATTTAGGCAACAAAATAATACATGTGTACAAGGGTTACAAAAAAAATACGAAAATACCAATGCTCTCTCTCCAAGTCCTCTCTGTCCCCCTCCAAAGTCCTATCCTGTTCCTTGGGCTTGAGTGAAGAAGGGGGGGGGATGATGTGGCTGCAAACGGCGACGGCGCCGGAGCGCGTAGGTAGGCCTAGCCTACGGGGAAGGCGTCCAGTGGCGGACGCGGACCTTGTGTCCTACTGCGTCCCTCTCGGCTACTCGCCCAGAATGTTTAGTTTCGCTTACCACAGCTCCAGATGTTCTCGTAGAGGGAGAGATGCCCTTGATCTAGCATCGTGGTATTTACTAACCACGTGGTCTTGTACTTTATTGGCACTAACACGTGCACCCTATCTCGACACCGCAAAGCCAGTCCGAAGACAGGAACTGTAAACTTGATTTGAGCTCATGCTCCCCGCAACTCTGTAGTAGTTTAGAAATTACCGTGCACTCGCCGGGTCGTCATTGTTAGACGTACTGTTGGCGGTTACCCTTTACATAGGGGTCACCAAAAACGCGTCGGATTCTTCCGAATAAGTTTCAAATAGTAAAATAAAGTCAAATAAGACCAACTCCCTAGCCCTAGTCGGCCACTCCGTAATAGACGGACGCTCCATCGACCATGATCGCTCTCCCAGGGTGGGTCACCACGCCGGCACTACACGTGCACCCTCGGACTCGACCGTCCGGTTCCAAAGCGTGACCCACTGTGATCGAGGTGGATGCTCCTTGCTGCCTCGCACTCGTCCGGGGTTTCTTCTCGGCCTCGCCATCCGGTCACGTGTGCCTCTATGGGCACTGCCATTGGTCAGTCTTCTTGGTTCAAACTTCCGCGGGTCATCCTAGGCTCGCGATTCGTCGACTACAAACTCAACAAAATACACATTTCCGTTGGATTTGTCACCGACGTTGCCATTTATGCTTGCCGCATTCCTCAACCCTTGCTCGCTGCCGTCGAAAGCTGAAGCCAACGCACTTTTCCAGGACGTTCCGAATTCAGCATGGGGTGACGTCACTTCTAGGCCACTCTGGTAAACCCGAAACCAAAACATGAGCCTCGGCTCCACAACTTCACATTCCACACTTGTCACCCTAAGGTTGGCCTTTGCATGCCTAGATGCAGATTCACACTGGCTTGAACACTTGTTAGAAAAATATGACTTAAGGCCTTGAAAATATTGAAAGTTCCACATGATATGAAATACATAGATAGATTTATAAGCAGCAAAAATATAAAAATACAAGGGGTAGGGCTGTAACGTTACAATGTACATACTAGGAAGCTTTGCAAACGCTAATTCAGGCGCGTTGTTGGATGAGCGTATTGGGTGCATAGAGCTGGCCATGTGTTACGCAGATGGTATTTAATTGATTTCGTTTTCCCATTGCTGGGGCCCTGCGAGACACGCTTGGTAATATTGTTTTAATTTTTACGTCGACGACATGGGGATCGGGGGCGCCCATTACTATACACACTATATTATAATCAAAAAATGCATATAGGTGTTTTTAAAGGCCTAATCGAAAAAATTTTTGAAAAAATGAAAAAGCGTAACATTGCAATTTTCATAAGAAATAATTTTTTGATCACGTTTCAAATTTAACACGATATATTAATTCATAAAATAAAGGTTCTGTGAATAAATCATTACAAACGGGTAAAACATGTTGGGCCCAGGTGTTTTTAAGTCAAAGAAAGTTTAAAAAATCAAAAAAATCGTAAAATTGCAATTTTCATGAGAAATATTTTTCGATTGCGCTCAAATTTCACACAAATCTATAATTCATAAATTAAGGTTATGCAAAAAAACCATGACAATCGGAAAAAGCATGTAGGCTAGGTGTTATAAGTCGAAGAAATATAAACAAAATTAAAATAAATCGTAAAATTGAGATTTTCATAAGAATAATTTTTTGATTGCGCTAAAAAGCGTGGCAGTTCTAAGTTCGAGATTTTGAAGGCCTCCAGAAAATTTCATTACAATTGGAGTATCGGTTTAGCCGGAATCAAGTTAACAAACACACAAAAAATACAAAAAAAAAAAAAAAAAAGATTTTTTTTCTCCAGTGTTAGTGAAATGGAATCTTCGCTTCACTCGCTACGCTCATCCAATCAGACTTAGGCCTACGTGCGTGTTTTTTGAAAGAGACTGTACGGCAGGGAGTGAGCTGGCTTCGGCGCCCGCGCTTTGTTACGTACGACTGCCGACAGTCGAGTGTCATTGTAGCGCCGTTCGAGTGCTTGATAATCAGCTAGTGAGGAAGGATAGATAGCCAGCTACGTCATTAGGGGCTCCGTGGAAATAAACCGCACAAGAATCGGTGCATAGAATTACAATTTTTGCAGGAAAATGTGTCCGCAAAGTTCACTGTTGTACATAGTGAACTTGAAACTTGTCAGAACCGGGTCGCCATAGAACCAGTTTGGAACCGGTTTCCGGGTACCTGATGTCATCACTAAAATTACTATCATTCATCATCCCTCTTATCTTGTTGGAAGTGCACTAAAATATTAAAATTCATTTTTGTTTTTTTGTATAGGCCTAATTGGGTCACAAAATTATTTGAAGGTATCAAGTGGGACGCAGATGCAAAAAGGTTGAGAACCACTCAACCACTGTCAGACCATCTGTCAGAATGAAGAATAATAGGTCCAAAATATTAAACAAATTGGTTTTTGTTATGCGGAACCTTGATCGTGGAGATTGAGTACACCTTGATCACGGCCCACGAGTCATCTGACATTCGAAACATGATTGATAATCAATGAAGGTCAAACACCATTGTTGTTAAGCGAGCGAAGCGAGCGTTTCCATTTGACTCTGCCGGAAAAATTAGTCACTGTTTTTTTTTGTTTTTTTTTGTGTTTTTTTGTTTGTATGTCTCGCCATAACGTTCGAACGGAGGCTCGGATCGAGTTTGAAATTTTCACCATCCGCAAGCTTTGTTCCCGATTGAATGCCATTAGTTTTGTGGCAAAATCGTTCAAAAAGTTAAAAGTTACATTAAAGTTTATCGAAAGTTTTTTTTTCAAACTTCACGGCGACAAATCTGAGATGGCCAAATCATTTAGAATGTCCGTTCCGGTCACGAATAAGTTAATTATATTTTGATACGATAAGTAGTGAAGATGGAAATTACATTATAACAAAGAAACGGTTACCATGGCAACGGAAAGTCGTGCAGCTTTTTTGGCTCATGATAGCGGTCGAACGGAGGCTCGGATCGAGTTGAAATTTTCACCATCCGCAAGCTTTGTTCTCGATTGAATGCCATTAGTTTTGTGTGCAAAATCGTTCAAAAAGTTAAAAAGTTACATTAAAGTTAATCGAAAGTTTTTTTTTTCAAACTCAACGGCGACAAAATCTGAATAGCCAAATCATTTAGAATGTCCGTCCGGTCACGAATATGTTAATTTTATTTTGATCCGATAAGTAGTGTAGATGGAAATTACATTATAACAAAAGTAACGTTGCCATGGCAACGAAAAGACGCGCAAAGTTTCTAATGCACTGCCACCTAGAAGGAATCAAAATACTTTCGAGGAAGCAGTCTATTATTTGTCAACAAAGAGTTTAAATAGTTTTCCCAAGGAGTCAAGGTCCTCTAGATGGCGGTGGATTTTAACCACAAAGTAAAGGTTTACACACGGGTTTACCCAAATACCTTGGCAATAATAAATAATACTGGAAACGCGAACGTCGTAAATTTTTAAATTTAAAAAAATGTGCAATGTGGGTCTAGCTATAGCACGTGCTCGCTTATCAACGCGTCCAACTGAGCGTTTCCTAGTTTAATTAAATGAGCTATGTAGCCTAGCCTATTTTTTTTTTAGCCTATTTTTCTTCGACTTATTAACACCTACATGCTTCATCCGATTGTTATAAATTTTTTCACAAAACAGTAATTTTATGAATTAGGCCTAATATAGGCCTATCCATGTGAAATTTGAGCGCGATCAAAACATTATTTCTTATGAAATCACAATTTTATGATTTTTTTTATTTTTAAAACATTCTTCGACGAATAATACCTACATGCTTTATCCGATTGTAATAATTTTTTACAGAACCTTAATTTTATGAATTAATACATTGTTGTGAAATTTGAGCGCAATCGAAAAATTATTTCTCATGAAAATCGCAATTTTACGCATTTTTTTGTTAAAAAAAAAAATCTTCAACTTGTAACATCTTCATGTTTTTCCGATTGTAATAATAGTTTCACAGAACTTCAATGTTGTGAATTTATATATTAAGTGTAAAATTTGAGCGCAATCGAAAAATAATTTATCATGAAAATCGCAATTTTACACTTTTTTCGTTTTAAAAAAACATACGCTCATCCAACAACGCGCCTGAAAAAGCGTTTGCGAAGCTTCCTAGTATTGCAATGGATTTTGCTGAAAATGTTCAAACTTGTTCTCGGGTGTTTGTTTAAATTTTAGCGCAATCGGTTTAGTGGTACGGTCATTTTTGAACGCGCACACACACACCGACTCAAAAACAAAAATTGACCCATTTGAGTTGTAAGACTCAGTCGCTGTGCTCCTTCGTCTAATTATACACCACCGTAAATTTGCATATATTTTTTTTGTTCTTATAAATAAAAAATAATAAACGAGCAAAGAATCATGTCAGTTGGCAGGATGTTGAAGATCCATGTAATGCTTCACAGGACCATCACTTAGTCAGAAACATCTGTTTATTTTATTCATGCTTATCTTGCATATTATTTGTTTCTTTTTACAGGCAGAACTTCGTGCAGGTGTCTTTCTAGCCTTGGAAGAACAGGACGGAGCAGTGGTAGGTTAATATTAATAAGAGTCCAAGCTTAGAGCTAGCTACCAACTATTGCCTATTGCCTATTGCCAGATTTTTTTTATGTATACTAACATTTTATTCTTACTACAGCATTTGCACATTGTAAATATTCATGATGGAGAAAGCATGTAATATGGGTGACAAACCATTATTAAGCGAGCGAAGCGAGCGTTTCCATTTGACTCTGCCGGAAAAATTAGTCACTGGTTTTGTTTTGTTTTGTTTTTTTTTTGTTTGTTTGTTTGTATGTCTCGCCATAACGTTCGAACGGAGGCTCGGATCGAGTTGAAATTTTCACCATCCGCAAGCTTCGTTCTCGATTGAATGCCATTAGTTTTGTGGCAAAATCGTTCAAAAAGTTAAAAGTTATATTAAAGTTAATCGAAAGTTTTTTTTTCAAACTAAACGGCGACAAAATCTGAGATAGCCAAATCATTTAGAATGTCCGTCCGGTCACGAATATGTTAATTTTATTTTGATCCGATAAGTAGTGTAGATGGAAATTACATTATAACAAAAGTAACGTTGCCATGGCAACGAAAAGACGCTCGAAGTTTCTAATGCACTGCCACCTAGAAGTAATCAAAATACTTTCGAGGAAGCAGTCTATTATTTGTCAACAAAGAGTTTAAATAGTTTTCCCAAGGAGTCAAGGTCCTCTAGATGGCGGTGGATTTTAACCACAAAGTAAAGGTTTACACACGGGTTTACCCAAATACCTTGGCAATAATAAATAATATTGGAAACATGGCCCTGTGGACAGCGAACGTCGCAAATTTTAAAATTTAAAAAATGTGCAATGTGGGTCTATAGCTATAGCACGTGCTCGCTTATCAAGGCGTCCAACTGAGCGTTTCCTAGTGTATTTAAACTGACTTGCAAGTGCTATTTTTTATGTTACTTAAAAATGTATATGGTAATATGTATCTTGTTTTTAATTGGGTCTAATTATCTACATGAATTATGTAAATATCTATGACAATACCAATAAATATCATATATACAGTGGCTCACATGCTTGTGCCTTCACGCCAAGTTTTCTGTTTTGTGTGGCCTAGCTAGTAGGCTTACTTCAAATGGTAACATGCTACCATAGCTTGTAAATTAGTTTAGGCTAGGGCAACAGGTCCCTACATTGTAGATTAGATTATGGAAAATGACCTAGGGTTGTGAAGGTAACTAATTGGTAAAGAAAGCAATTATATAATTTACCAAAGTCTTGAGAGAGTTTGAGATAGGCCTATCAAATTTATGTTGCAATACATAGGCTAACGGGTAGCAGTTAAAAGAAGATGTTAGGCCTAATATGTATTTACTAGTAGCCCTATTTCATTTGATTTTAATGGGTCTAGATGTTAGAGTGCTCTGTGTATTTAGTTTCAGGGGCATGGTGGTAGGCCTATATATCTTTAGGTGATTTCACTTGCGTATCCAGCAATGCTATTTTCGTGGTCGCTTAACGCACGCAGTTCAGACGGACACCGCCAGGATCGCGACGTGACAGAGTACCATTAAGAGTCGATAAAGAAGTTTTCCCCAAACTTCTTTTATCGACTCTGATACCTTTATAGATGGCGGTGTGTATACACTTTATTGAAGGGCCATGCATTCAGATCGGTTCGGTAGCGGAACGTTCGAATTTTGAATTCGAGCCGTCTTATTGGTCCCCAAGGTCGCCATCTTGTAAGCTCTACGTCACGTGACTACCACCTGACACGTTGCGCATTCTGTCGGCGACCATCTGCACTGCGTGCATTAAGCGACCACAAAATTTACGGCAGTGAAATCACTTAAATATATATACCACCATGTCCAGGGCCTAATACTTTGCAACTCGGAATAAGAAGTAGGTCCTTAGCTTACGAAATACCTACTGTAAAATGTTTGTTCTTTAGCCTAATTTATTTTGTTTGTTTGTTTGTTTCAGAAGTCACAAATTTTAATAAACCGTTCCAAGAATTTGTGTCTTCGGCTGAAGGCTCTCTTACTCTATCACTGGTCAGGGAACTCTTAGAGTTTTTCGAATTAACATACCACTGTCAGTGTTTGATCCAGAAACCAGATGTGGTAAAGACTTTAGTTACGACGGAAGAAATCAGTTGATAAAGGATCTGAAAATTAAAACCCTCAGTGGGAGAAAAGGGCCGCTATTGCTCGAGATTCTAAGGCTAGCCCAAGGAATAGCAACAGATCACGACGAAACACTACCTAAAACTAATGGAAATAACACAGTAGAAAAGCAGTCAAATCATGTCGATAATTTTCAAAATCCCGTTGAAGAGAAGTCATCCGGTCACTCTGCCTCGAACCACTTAGACTCCGCCCATTCGTCAGTAGGGTCGAATCACTCGATCTCTGTCCACACTTCAAATGGCACCAATCTGCACGCTGACGAACCGGACGACTCTTTAAGCAACTCCACGACGAACTCGCCCTCCAACAAGCCTGAAAACATCACCCACGAAAGGATCGAAGATGGAAGAAACAGTTTGTTATCAAAGTTAAACAGTAAAACGCAGGATGATAGTGCTCCCAAAGACAATTCGCTCACATTTAGTAAAGCACGAGACGACAGCACAGCGAGACCGGATGTGGCCAAACCAGCGAGTTCCACGTTCCCCTTCTCGGAACCTGCCGCCCTTATTAAACACCGGCAAGACTAATAACTTCAAGAAAACCCGGGGGAAGGATCTTAACACCCTTAACAGTGAACTGTTGGGTTTGGGGCTTAGTGGTAAGAATACGGTAGCTTAGTAATTAATAATTAATAAGACACTAATAAATTTCAAAATGTTGGGTTACTTATAACTTATTGTCACGGATAAGCGTTGTAGATCCGGGTAAGGTTACTAAGGTGCTAGTTGCCAGTACGTCATGCGACAGTAAATGTCAAGGCCTTCATAATTTTGTTTGACTAATGTGTTCAGTTTCACATTAGGCTCTTGAATGATTAGTATGCCAAGGCTACGCTATTGTTTATCTGTCGAATAAATCACTTCATACATGCGTGTAACTCAATGCACAGCCGACGACATTACGTTTGTATCTGCCAAACAGGTGACAAAACAGGCTTTGATTGACGTGTTGCAGAGAGGTCATAAAGACCCCGATTATTCCCCTCGTCTGGGTCTGCCCAATGTACCCTCCGTCCACCAAGCCTCGGCTATATGACGGAAGCCTGGTGGGCGAGGGGTAACAGACTTGGACCCAACAACCCGGAGGCGGTTTTACAGTTTTACAGCGCACAGCCTGTTTTGGGGTCTTATTGTCATTGCAGTGGCAGATTTAGGACATTAATCATGGGTTGGAGCCCTCCATAAAAAGCACTGCAGGCAAAATTAGTTGAAAATCAGGGTTTTTAGAGTGCAATTGGTGCGTTTTAGAAAAAAGTAATTGGCTGAATGCAATACCAAAACAATGAAGTTTGGGGTGTCAATTTGTTTTGTCGTCCTCTCGAGCTAACAATTCACATCATTCATGGCAACATATTAACGTTTGATTTTATTTTGAATTTAGCATAGACTAATATAGCAGACACATTTCAGAGTCAGACTGATGATTTCTGACAATATACTAAAGGAATATAAATATCAGTGGCGGAACTAGGCGCACGCAGGGCCTGCAAGTTGCGGGCGGGCCCAGCTAGTTTAGGGGGCCACGTTAAAAGAAAACTTAGTAAAAAAACAGTTGGGCCTATTTCACCCTGTTTGGAAAATATTGGTTTTCGTTGCTAAAATGACCGTTTTGTGAATCTACCGGTTTGAAGGTGAAATCTAGCGGATAATTAGGAACTTTTAGCGTCCACAACACAACAACAACACACAAAAGCTGCATTATTTTGGTATTGCATTCAGCCCACAACTTTGTTCTAAAATGCACCAAACGCACTCGAAAAAACGTGATTTTCACAATTTTTCACCTGCGGCGCTATCGTTAGGGGGCAAAGCCTCCCAAACTTCCCATACTTAGTCCCTATATAATACCTCCGGGATATTATATAGTCCCCCCCCCCCCCCCCCCCCCCCCCCCTGGATGAAAAGCCTGAATTCAACACTGAGCCTATGTAGTCGTTCCAATAGGAAAAATTATTCGCTCAAACGGGGTGGCAAAGGTTCACGCATACCATTCGATTCCCAACACCCACAGCTATCATTTTAAGCTTGATTAACTCAATATTTCGTTCGCCTTCATAGCGTCGAGACGCTATGAACACGACCGACGCTCAATTTTTTCGTCCGCACAGTGACAACTTAAATAGTAAATTTCTTTGTTATAAATGCACTTACAGACATCATCTTAATGTCCATGTTTTCACCATCAATCACGTTTTATTATAGTTTACTTGTAATACGTCCAAATACATAAATACAGTCTGTTTCATGATCAAATAGACCTCAAGATGCGTTTTTTTTAAGAATACGCACTGCTTTCGTTTGATGGCAAAGGTAGAGTTTTTTCAAAAATGATTATTCAAATGCTCAATATATTAGTTAATGATGTTGACAACAAAATGGCTATCTTGAATTTGGCCATAAATATTACAGATACACTGTAAATAATAAAATACCTAAAGCTGCGCGCGGCACCCGAGTCTGGAAAAACGTACTATATCACTGTAAATTTCCTTCTAATTAAAGTTAATTCATTTTTTTTTTTCTTGAACGTAATTAAAGCAAATCATGATTGGAAAAATTTAATTCAAACAAAAAAGTACAGTCAGTTTCCAAAAATGGGTCCCTGCTATATATTTTTAAGAAAATGAACGTTTGCAAAGACAATTGTCCAGTGGATATGTTTTTAGTTGTATATTAGATATTTAATAATAATCCCCTATCTGGGATTAAACATAACATGATATACTTTTTTGGCGATTATGGCTATGCAAATAGTTGAATTCCTGAAAAAAAATATGTGTCAAAACGGGTGACACTCAATATTTTATTTCACACTTTCCCACTTCAATGCCGAATTACTTACTTTAAGCATAGCGTTTAAGCGTTTAAAATATTATTCTGAAAGTATATTACACAAGCAAAAGCATTGTTACAGGGAAATAATATAAAGAATATGTAGGTATAGACTGTTCCAAAAAGTGGGTCCCTAAATGTATAATTAGTAAATAAATTAATATTTATATATACAATTGTATACATTGTACATTTGTCATTACAACAATTACACCATGTCCATGTACATTGTTTAGCTATTAATATACCATTACATTAAGACACAATATAATAGTAGACATAAAGGCAATATAACTGTCAAATAAAAAATAGAAACCCTCCAAACAGGAAATGCAGATTGCTGCATGCAGCTTTCAGGTTCGAGTGCATAATGCCAAATCATACCGTTAGTTATCATTTTTATGAATATTTAGTAATTATTGTTGCTACAAAAAGAAATGACGCAAACGTAATTACTTATAAGATTAATAATAAATAAAGAAGTCCAGTCTGTTCACAATATGTGTTGTCAGAGAACTCATTTTGCTTCAAACATTGTTATATAATGTCTATCTCTAGTCAAAATCCCTGCAGTAGCCTATAGCATAGACATTTTGTAAGAATAGGATATGCATATTTCGATACGTGAAATGTATAATATAAAATTAAAAAAATGTATTTTCAATAGGAACATCACTTACATTTTCAGACCTCTTCATTCACGTCTGAGTCGATGTTTTCTTCGTTCTCATCCTCTCTTGTACTGACATCATAATTTGTACAAGTCTGTATTTTGCACATGTCGGTACGACGAAGATAATTACGCAATCAATAACATGACTATGGAAGACATTGGCGTGAACAATTGCATGCTAAGAGTTACAACACATCAGTTGGAGCTGGTTCAATGCTCAACCATATCTCAAGAACCGGCGTAGCTTCTGAAATCGTTGATATCTTCCATCCATGCAACTCTGGAGGAGGTATTTTTGAAAAGGATTCCATGGCTCATTTCCCTATATCAGACTGAGTGTTTGCACGGTTGATGTATATATGAAGTGCGTCCTTACAAGATGGGAGAAAAGTATGTTCTATAGTGCCCCTTTTCGTGCAGAACAACGAACAACGAATAAGTTAGCGCAAATCGTTTTATTTGTTATGCTATATCTCCTCCATAAATATTACACACAAACTCTTCTACACCATCCATTGTTTTCTATTCTACAATTCTTCGAAAATTGTGGAACTGAATGTTATCGGTACACTAGACTGTATTGATAACGTACCAGATCCTTCATCGTAGCAGAAGAAGCTTATACTAGAATTATACTTCATGCTCATGCTAATCACGCGACAGGAGCGGGATAAGAAGACTTAGTTATTATTTGTGACGACACGGATGTCGCCATATTATCCTCTTCCATTTGCCATCAATCAACCAAAAGGTTAACTACACTGATGTTCACTGATGTCCAAAGAGCACTTGTGGCAGAACCTATAACATGTGCCATGTTAGTTTTTTGACATCAGCTCATAAGGCTCTTCGAGGCACGAGATTTCTTCGTGGATTTTAAGTGTTTTAGCAAAATGTTTGCTAGTGTCGACGCCGTTTCTTCTTGATGAATGTAATTATGACAACGATAAAAAAATAATTAATAAATACATTAAAATGTACAAATAAAATAAACATTGTTTGTAATTTGTCTGCAATTAAAAACTAACCTTGTAGCCTATTTTTGTTCAAGAAATCTCTTATCTTACAAACGGGCACTCTTCAAAGGCGAAAATTTGGAAGATATATAAATCTTACATAGTACGCTATGGGGCAGAAACATGCAACACACTTCTCGGGATGCACGCATTATCTTGATGTTATACATGTTAGCTCTTTTGAAGGAAAAGGAAAGATAGCTGCAGCAAAAATAATTGTTTTAAAGTCAACTCTGTGCCTGTGCAATTCTTCGAGCATCGAGTCAGTTGCTCTACTCGGACAAACTTTTGATGTGAATCCCGAAACAACGGATGGTGTAGAAGAGTTTGTGCATAAACTTTATGAAGGAGAAAGCATAACAAAAGTAAACGATTAGCGCTATTCGTTGTTCTGCACGAAAAGGGGAACCATAGAATCTCCCTTTGTCCCTCCTTGTAAAGACGCACTTCATAAACACATCAAACGTGCAAACTATCAGTCAGATATATGGAAAAGAGCCTTGGAATCCTTTCCAGGAATAAATCCTCCAGAGTTACATGATGGAAGATATCAACCATTTCTGAAGCAGCGCCGGTTCATTTTGACTAGAGATAGCCATTATACAAAACAATGTTTGAAGCAAAATGAGTTCTCTGCAAACGATTACTGTGAACAAACTGTACTTCTTTATTTATTAATTATCTTAAAAAATTACGTTTTGCGTAATTTCTGATTGTGGCAACAATAATAACTAAATTAATTAATTAATTAATTAATATCGAGCCCTATTTCCAAAAAAAGTCGGGTAGGGGGTGGGACGTTCCCACCACATTCTTGGCTCCCCGGGCTTATCCATGGGCTAGCCATGCCTGACGCTTCTTCCACATAATCTATTCTTCCTCTGCATCATCTTTCTTCCTCGTCACTGTCTTCTTCCTCAGGACCTCCACCAGTTTTTGCCATATTTTTTCGTTCTTCCCGTTCATTTTCCTGGTTAATCCTTTCCCAAGCTGCATTTCTCCTTTTGAAATCCATTGCTATAATGTCTTCCCATCTCAGTCTGGGCCTCCCTCTTTTTCTCTGTTAGTTTCCTGCGTCTTGTTCATATTGCATCTTCGGAATCCTGTTCTTTTGCATCCTCTTCATGTGTCCAAACCACCTCAGCCTTTCTTTCCCTAGCTTAAAGTTTAAACTCTCTACTCTTAGTTCTTTCCTAATCTTCGTGCTCCTCATCTTATCAATCTTCGTAACTCCCGTTACACTCCTTAAAAATTGCAATTCCGCAGCTTCAATTTGTCTTTCTTCTTTACCCCCAACTGGCCATGTCACTGCACCATATGTGAGTACCGGTACAAAAAATGCTTTGTATATTAAAAGTTTAAAAAATATTTTTAATATCCGGTAAGTAACGATACGATTTATCATTATGCACTCGAGCCTTGAAGCTGCATGCAGCAATCTGCATTTACTGTTTGGAGGGTTTCTATTTTTTATTTGACAGTTATATTGCCTTTATGTCTACTATTGTTGTAATGACATTAATAGCTAAACAATGTACATGTACATGGTGTAATTGTCGTAATGACAAATGTACAATGAATACAATACGTATATAAATATTTATTTACTAGTTATACATTTAGGGACCCACTTTTTGGAACAGTCTATAACTACATATTCTTTATATTTCCCTGTAACAATGCTTTTGCTTATGTAAGATACCTAAAAATAAATGTTTTAAACGCTTAAACGCTATGCTTAAAGTAAGTAATTTGACATTGAAGTGGGGAAGTGTGAAAGAAAATATTGAGTGTCACACGCTGTGACATATATTTTTTTCAGGAATTCAACTATTTGTACAGCCATAATCGCAAAAAATGGGTATCAGGTTATGTTTTATCCCAGCTAGGAGATAATTATATCTAACATACAACTATAAAAATATCCACTGGACAATAATTGTCTTTGCAAACCGTCAATTTCTTAAAAATATGTAATGGGGACCCACTTTTGGAAACTGACTGTACTTTTTTGTTTGAATTACATTTATTCCAATCGGGATTTGCTTAAATTACATTCAAGAAAAAAAAATAATGAATTAACTTTAATTAGAAGGAAATTTACAGTGATATAGTACGTTTTTCCAGACTCGGGTGCCGCGCGCAGCTTTAGGTATTTTATTATTTACAGTGTATCTGTAATATTTATGGCCAAATTCAAGATAGCCATTTTGTTGCCAACATCATTAACTATTATATTGAGCATTTGAATAATCATTTTTGAAAAACTCTACCTTTGCCATCAAACGAAAGCAGTGCGTATTCTTAAAAAAACGCATCTTGAGGTCTATTTGATCATGAAACAGAATGTATTTATGTATTTGGACGTATTACAAGTAAACTATAATAAAACGTGATTGATGGTGAAAACATGGACATTAAGATGATGTCTGTAAGTGCATTTATAACAAAGAATTTTAATATTTAAGTTGTCACTGTGCGGACGAAAAAATTGAGCGTCGGTCGTGTTCATAGCGTCGCGACGCTATGAAGGCGAACGAAATGTTGAGTTAATCAAGCTTGAAATGATAGCTGTGGGTGTTGGGAATCGAATGGTATATGTGAACCTTTGCCACTCCGATTGAGACATTCTCGTGAATTTGGGGTCTATCGGAACGACTAATGTATGTGTGTATCTGTTAGGGGGCTCCATAGAAATTTTGCATGAAACGAAGTTCCGCCACTGATAATAAAAAGGAAAGGTGTTTTTCTGACTGAGAGTTTTTAAATAAGGATTCAAAATAGCCTGCATTATACAAAACTTGTATTCTATTTATGGCATAGCGCCACTTGGGTAGGCCAACATTGGCATATGTATATATATATATATATGTTTAACCTTGGTTTTATAGTAGGTGACTATGACGCTGATATGTTAGTACAAAAGACAGAAATTAAAAAAGTCACTTTTTTAATTTCTGTCTTAAGTACTAACATATATATATATATTTTCTAATGGCAGAATTCGGGGGCCCCTCACCCACCCGACGCGCACTGCGCGTACCTATAAATCCGCCAGCTGCAACAACCTAAGGACTGCTTGATATTTCACAGAGCCAGGTTCTTTGAATTCATTCCACTTCCAGGATTGACCAGATCAGCCTACGTTTGTGCACCCTTCTAGTCAAAGGCTTGAGGATCTAACTGACGTCTTCGTGATAATATTGCTTTGGTTACGCCTCAAAAGCATTTGAGTTACGGGTTTTTACGAAGTGATTTTTGTCTTTAAGGTTTATCTTCTGTTCATATATTATTCACGGGAATCTCTCCTCTACCGTTTTTGCTTTTATTCATCATTCATCGTCTATCCCGCTTTTGGCTGAGTCAGCTTTGGGTTTTTACCTGATTCTCCACTTATTTCTTTCCTCTCACAATCGTATAAATAAATATATATATATATATATCACTACACTTTGTTCCAACATCGTTTAGTTGGGTAAAGGGGTGTTTCCACCTAAATCTTGGGCATCACCGAATCAGCACCGGCCTGCCAAGCTCGGCACCTCATCTTCTTCCTCATTTTTTTGTCGTAACACCAACTCTCTCCACTTTTTCCTGTCCTCCCACCATCTTTCTCTCTCTTCAACCACTTCCCACTCCTCTCCTCTCTCGTCCACATCTGCCTGTACTTAATCTTGCCATCTATCTCGAGGTCTTCCCACTCTCTCATATCATTCTTTAGTTCAAATGCTTGTCTTGGGATTCTATTCTTCTCCATTCTTCTCATATGTCCATACCATTGTAGTCGCTCCTTTCCCATCTTGAACTTTAGGTTTCTCTACTCCTACTTTCTTCCTTATCATACTACTTCGTATCTTGTCTAACTTTGTCACACCTGCCACACTGCGTATGAACTTCATCTCAGCTGCCTGTTATGCACTTTCTTCCTTCCAGCCCATTGGCCACGTTACAGCACCATATGTTAAAATATAAAATAAATAAATAAATTTTATTTAGAGTCTACCCACTCAGTTATATAACTGATTTTCAGTGGGGGACTTTAAATCTCTTCCACATCTTACCAGCTCTCTCCTCTTACCTTTAGGTCTCCTGCTATGATGTCCTCCTACCTCTTCCTTGTCCTCCACTGTCTTCTTCTTTCTTTCATACATTCTCTTGGGCATCCTCACTTCTGTCATTCGTTTCATATGTCCATCTCAAGTCTCAACCATACCCTACCCATACTGTCAGTGTCACTAACTGCTCTACACCAGCATTTTTTCAAATATTCGTGTTGCTGATTAGGCCTATATCCCGTCTTGCCCTTGCCCACTGTGCTCCACAGAATCTCATCTCTGCCGCCTGTCTATGTTTTTCTTCTCTATCTCTTACGTCGAGGATTTTGCTGCATAGTAATAAACTAAAAATCGGTATGAAATGGGTCTTTTCTTGTATATATATTATATATGTTATACAGTATATTAATGAAATCGGTTTTTTCGGTTTCAATGCCACGTATATTTTCATTGGGCCAAAGTTTCGATGAGATTTCACCCATCATCCTCAGGGCCAATAAAACTTTAAATATAAAAAACGAAAAAACACCATAATATATATATATATTATTCATTATCATCATTGTCCTTTGCCGTTTCCTACTTCTGGCAGGGTCGCTTGGGGTTTTAAAAACCAAATATTTCCACTTCTTTCTATCCTCCCACAATCGTATCTCTTCGACATCTTTCCAGCTCTCTCATCTTGCCTCCAAGTCTCCTGCTATTATATCCTTCCATCTCTTCCTTGGTCTACCCTGTCTTCTTCTTCCTTCTTCAATCCTTCTTTCATACATTTTTTTGGGCATCCTATTTTCCCCCATTTGTTTCATATGTCATACCATCTCAACCGTGTCCTTCCTATCCTGTCACTTAACTTCTCTACACCTAGCATTTCTCTAATGTCTAATATAAGCTACTTTAATTTTAAACACCCTAATTACCAAGTCGACCTAAAATACTTGTTACTTCCCTAGATTCGCCGGAAAATTACGACGAAGACTTTCACTCCTCTGTAAGCGCTGGCAGCGTTGCGGACGACCCCGGGAAGGAAAGTGACAGCGAGATTGAAGAAGAAATAAACAGCAACCATTCAGTGGTGAGTGTGACAACTGCCTCCGAGGCTCCTAGATATTACAAAAGTTATTTGTTGAATTTGGGAAATTTTCCATAATCAGCCATAGGAATATTAATATAATTATTTATTTTATATAGTTACAAAGTGTGGAAAGACCAATCGGCTAGTTTAGTTTAGATAGGAGAAGGGTTGACAGGTTGGGAAAGCATCTAGAGAACATAAAGCCCGTCCTGAATGGCTGGGTGCAACAAAATTTTTCATCTGCTGATGGCAACTACAGCTATTTTAAGGTTGTTTTAACCTTAATCCATAACACGTTTCGTCCTTCTGGAACTCATCAAGCGGATGGTGGCCACTAAAAATCTGTACAGGTCTATGTAGTTACAAGGCTATGTAGTTAGTAACTGATTTTTAGTGATTTTTTCCAGAAGGACGTAATGCTAGTGGATTAAAATAAAAAAACTTTAAAATTTCTGTATTGTGCAAATATAGGCCGACCTCCCAACTTTGTCATCAAAATTTCAAAAAAGGAATATTGAACAAAATATTTTAATTTTACGCGCCGTTATTCCTGTGGCCTCTTTTTGCGGAGCTTGTGTCAACGTCCGTTTTTTTTCCGTACCTTTTTGACGCCCGGAGCCTGTGATGACGTAGCACTATCCTACGCGGACCGATTCTTATTGCCTAGTCATCTGTTTTTGCATCACATTTCACTCGGTAGTAGGCCTGGAGATAGCGTTGTGTACTCTGTGCCTGCCGTATTGTTGGCGCAGCGCCAGACAGAAGCTGTGAACTATAGGTATTTTCCTTGTCCAAAAACGGCGCTGTAACTTGGGTGTTTGAAAATTTGGGGCGTAAAATGCTGATGCTCGCAAAATAAAACGGGAGGGATTTTGAGACCCAAAATAATGAAAATAGGTCGGCCTATATTCGGTACAATACGTAGCTTCAGTTGTCTCGTCATTATCCTCGCCGTTTTCCCGATTCTGACAGGGTAAGCTTGGGTTTAGCAACCAAATTTTTCCACTTCTTTCTATCCACCCACAATCGTATCTCTACACATCTTCCCCGCTCTCTCCTCTTGCCTTCAAGTCTCCTGCTATGATGCCCCTTCCATCTCTTTCTTAGTCTACGCCCGTTTTCTTCTTCCTTCTTAAATCCTTCTTTCATACATTTTTTTAGGCTCCTTTTTTTCCCCCATTCGTTTCATATGTCCATACCATCTAAACCGGGGTCCTTCCTATCCTGTCATTTTAAGAGGATTGGGATTGTCGCGAAATTAAACACACAAAATTATTTTTTTTTCATGATATCTCGAGAATAACAAAAAAAAAACTGATTCTAGTCCGCCCGCGCTGAGCTCTCTTCCGCTTCCGCGACCGCTATGTGGTTTTATGAGAACTATAATAGCCTGTACGAAAAAATATTGTAATGTGATGGTAATTAAGTTTTTTTTAGAATTTTAATTAATTAAATGCATATCTTAAATACAAACCGCACCGATTATTATATTTGATTTTTTTTTTGCATTATTGATCCAACAAAACCACATAGCGGTCTAGAATCAGTTTTTAGATATTTTGCATCTCGCGAATGGATAAAACGAAAAAAACTGTAATTTTGCGTGGTTTTAATTTCGCGAATATCTCATCCTCTTAACTTCTCTACACCAAGCATATCTCTAATGTCCGTGTTTCTTATTCTATCTCTTCTCGTCTTGCCCACTGTGCTCCTCAGGAATCTCATCTCTGCCGCCTGTATCTGACTCTCCTCTCGATCTCCCATTGTCCAGATTTCTGCTGCATACATAAGGATCGGTATGAAATACGTTTTATAGTGTCATCTTACACTAGTTTATTACCGGTATATTACAATTAGGAAAGGCCAACCGGCTAGTTTAGTATAGATTGGAGAAGGGTTGACAGTTGGAAAGCATAGAGAACATAAAGCCCAGCCGGAAGGGCTGGGGGCGACAAAACTTTTCACCTGCTGATGACAACTGCAGCTTATTTAAAGTTGATTGTTACCTTAATCCACAACACGTTTCGTCCTTCTGGGACTCATCAGGAGGATGGTGGCTACTAAAAATCAGCTAGCTACATGCAAACAAAACTCACAACACATAACCAAACCTGTGGTAGGGCCACGCAAGAAGTAAATTCTGCATGCATGTTGTCGTCATCAGCAAGGTTACTTCACACACCATTCATACTGAGGCACACCGACAGAACAACCAGTAAGGGGGCTTCTCTCTCAACTCTGGTGCTCGGGAGACAAAAAATCCTAGCCCTTCAGGCTGGGCTTTATGGTCTCTATGCTTTCCCAACCTGTCAACCCTTCTCCAATCTATTTATATTATATATATTATACATTAATATAGTAAAACCTCTATTATCCGAGGTGGATGAGACCGGGTGCAGCTCGAATTATCGAAAAACTTGGATGATCGCGATTTTTTGTTTATTTGCTCTCGTAGCATAGCCTGATATGGTAAAATGATTGCTTGATTGATTCTTTGAGCAACAACAGAAGGGGCAGCTTTTCTCTTGTTGCCAAGGGTCCTGGTTCGAATCCAGGGTGAGTCATGGATGTTTTGTCTCCCGAGCACTAGAGTTGGGAGGGAAGCCCCCTTACTGGTTGTGCTGACGGTGTGGCTCAGTATGAATGGTGTGTGAAGTAACCTTGCTGATGATGACAACATGCATGCAGAATTTACTTCTTGCGTGGCCTACCACAGGTTTGGTTATGTGTTGTGAGTTTTGTTTGCATGTACAGTAGTTAGCTGATTTTTAGTGGCCACCATCTGCCTGATGAGTCCCAGGAGGACGAAACGCGTCGAGGATTAAGGTAACAACTTTAAATTAGCTGCAGTTGTCATCAGCAGGTGAAAAGTTTTGTCGTCCCCAGCCCTTCAGCCTGGGATTTATGTTCTCTTGCTTTCCCACCTGTCAACCCTTCTCCAATCTAAATGATTAAAAGCTAACATAAATAAACAGCCTCTTAGTGATGACATCGGCTGTCGACTGCTTTGCTGATAAAATGAATGTGTGGTCTCCTTATCTTATATATCATAACATAAATGACTGCTTTGCTGATAGAATGAATGTGTGGTCTCATTATCTTATCTCATAATGTAAACAAAACAACCAAAACAACTCGGTGGCGAGAGTCTTGGCCGAAGCCAATTGACTGTCTATAGTGATGTGAGGCGATACGTAGTTCGTGGCTTGGGAGGAGGAGGGGGGGGGGGATGACCGTTATTTCTGCGTCTGTCATTGACTGGATGTCCTGATGCAATGTTTTATTTCTTCATAAGCATAGCCTCTATAATATCATCTTCAAGGCCATATTTTGTCTCTTTCTCCCTCCCTCTCTTCTCTATCGTCCGCTGTCTTTGAGCAAGGTCGCGGCGGCGGCAAGCACTCACAAAGACACTGGCTCAACCTTCTCTGGCACCCTACCCTCGACCCCCACCCCAACCCCCCTTACAATTCACGCGCTGTGCAATTCTTACATGACACGTCATTGTAGTAAACAGCATACTGCATGACATTCATATGTAAATAACATAACATTTCAGCCTAATTAAAAAAAGGAAAGGGCGCCTGAAACCAGCTCGGATAACACTGAATCTCGGTTAAAGTGGCTCCAGCGAATGTACCAGCGGACTCAAGAGCATAATATTATTATTCAGTAACAGCTTATAAAATAGGGCCTAGTTAGTATTTTTTATATGAAATAATCTTACAACTGTAGTTTATTTTACTACTGTAAGTATTAATTTATTTTTAATTGTTACATTTTAGGAAAACCTATTTATTTGCATCTTTTATTGGTACAGTTGCTAACTGACTAGTTAAGTATTTGCCAACCTCGGAAATCGAAACGTCCCATCAAAATAACACATTTATCACTAAATTAGGCTAATGACTAATGGACGAAATAATGCTAAGTTCGTTTAACATTAAACAATAAACATCCAATATGATTGGCTTTCATGTAATTATAAACAATAAATATACGATATGTAATAATTGCAAACTCCTTCTTGAGGGTTTGGCCAACCCGGTATTTGGCTTGGCAACATGGCTCGGGCTGCCTTCTCATTCTGATCGAGTCTGGATGCGTCGAGAGAAGTGAGGGAGAGAACTGCCACCTCGAAAGTGTTTCATACCAAAGTACACAGTAATTGCGTACACATGCTATGTACAGACGTCAATTACAATCAAGAAATATTGGCAGTAGGCTTTAAAAGTATTAAAAGTGTCCTAATTGCCATCACAAAACTTTTACGCTCGCTTTGAGTCGGCGTGCATATCTGCTGGGTTGAAGGAAGCGCACGGATCGCTATGGACCACCTACGCTCTGTGGTCGCAGTTGGTCCAACGGTTAGCGCGCTCGTTTTGTGAGCGAAAGGTCGTCGGTTCGAGTCCCGGCTATGTAAACTTTTTTACCTTTTTTTATTGATCCCATCATTATTGTTTACTTCTTATCGATAACGGGTTACGATTTTTATAACTTTTTATTTAAAATTACTCGAACACAAAAGACATTCTTCCCTCAACGTTTGGCTATAGGGCTAGTTTTGGGTGTATAGTGTAGTCAAGAGTATTTGCTTTTACCGGCTTCAGCCTGCGCACTGCGCCCAATATTTAGTTTTTTTTTATCCAAATATCTTACATAGGCCCTACATGACATACATAATAAATTGCCATATGTAGAACAGAAGTCTTTCAATATGGGAATAATTGCCCCAATTAAAATAATAATACCAAAAATTGTAGTGAATTTGTGAAAGGTCCTCAATAATAATTACTTATAAACTTGCTCGCTATTCTGTGTACATATGTTATCTTAGTTTTATTTGTAAAACAGTTTTTACGACTTTTTTTAACGTTAATACATTCGAACTACGTGTTGTAATACGGAGAGGCAGCCAAACCTAATTTTTAAATTTTCGCTCCCTATACTACTTTACAACGGAGTTCACTATCATTGGTCAATCGAGCGCGGTTTCGAAGAGGCGTCACGCAGCGTTGCTAAGCCTTCACTGTTGCTCCTGGTTGTTACAATTATATGTTGACTTTGGACGTAAAAATATCAAAATCCAGTATGGTAACATGTATTTTGCAAATACTATTTTTTTTCAGTGTTTAAATTACCTGCAAATTGATACATAATTTAGTCATATTTCACTTGCGGTTTGTGTACTGTAGTGCCTTTTTGGTCGGAAAGTGTAGGGTTTTGCTCGCTTGCAATGTTACAGGATAGGGATTTACTTGATTTTTATTTCGAAAAATCTCCGAAAGTAAGCTGGTAACCCCCATTTTGCTTGTTGTATTATTGAAAAGCACACTATTTAGAGTATATATTATGAATTTCAGCCAAATTTCACTACGAGCAAGTTTCAACGGATCGACTTTAATCGGAGCTCGGATGAACGAGGTCTTACTGTATAGTTGTCATCAGAAGGTGAAAAGTTTTGTTGCCCCCAGACTTTGAGGCTGGGCTTTATGTTCTCTATGCTTTGCCAACCTGTCAACCCTTTTCCAATCTAAACTTAATTTTATATACAGGCTAGTTGGGTATATTATCCAATATTATTTCAGGTCTACGCTTTACAAGATTTGAACAGAAGAATAAAGATTTCTGGTCTGTGTTTCCGTCCGCAAAAGTTTTGTTATTCCCCGATTACCTTTTTCTGGATTTTACCAATTTGTCGTCCTCCTTTTGTATCAGTTTTTATAACTCTATATAAACTATTAGTGTGACTTCACGGCCCCCTTATAAACCACTGCCTGACTCCAAACAATCCGCTGGTAAGGCGGAAATAACATGGTGAAGTTTGTTTTGAGTCAGCTCTGACGTCACCACTAATAGTGTCTGTAAGATATAGATAGAGGTTAAATAAATAAATATTATTTGTTTGAGGGGGATCGTCTCATAAATCTTTTTTTTTTAAAATTTTGTTTGAGCAAAGCCTAGGGTTTTTTTTTCCTTTTGTTTCCTTATTTCATTCCACATTTCAAAATTTTCTATTACAATATTTAAATATGTTCGTACTAGGGATAACCAAAGAATCGATTGGGATTTGGTTCCCCAAGAAAAAGCGTTTAAATTGAATTGTATGCACAGGTATTTTGGCGGTCATTTTTTGCTAAATCCTAAATACACAACAATATTTCCGCGGCCATATGCCGTGGAGCCCATGAAGGCGTGTCTCGCCTGACGTTCGTCACAGAATGATGTATTTCGCAACGTTGCGACGTCATCTGTTGACCGTACTGCCTGCCTTTGTGCACGATCGGCGTCTGGCTGGAGAGGGAGAGACTGTAGGCACGTGGTTCACCGCCCTGCCACGCCCGGATACACGACGAGCGAACGTTTAAACTGCTTAGTGAGTAATTGATTCCTCCAATTTGGAATCGATGCAGACAGGAATCAATCATTCGATTCCTGGTTAGTACATTGAAGTTAGCTACCGTAATTATTTGCTTATTGTATTATTGTACCGAATAGGACTAGACTCTATTATATTTATTCAACAATCAACAAAAAAGTTCTCCTCTGTTCTAGGTAGACGACGTGGTTCTAGACGCAACAATGTCCAATTCTTCCAGTGTGGCAGACTATTTGGAAGACATGTCAAATAATACCACCAAAGGAACAACTCGCAAAAATAATGTGAAACCAAAATAACCAATGTTAATAAGTTAATTAATTAGGTAAGCATGTATACGGTAATTGATTGAATTTGCCAATTTGTTCGCGAGTGCAGCACATTTTTCAATTTGTTTAACACAGAGATAATATGCTCAATGACTGACATTAGGAATTACAAATGTATTCCAGAAACATATTCCTGCACAATATACATTCTATTTTAATAAGGGTGCTAGTCTAGAACTGAAAAGATGTTTCTTCACCAGTGCATTAATTAACAATTAACGTCTTGGGTAGGTACATTATCGCATGACAATTTCCACAACAATCTTTCTGAAGAAAATAAGGAAAAACAGTGTTCTCCCCAGGCCTGGTATGCCTAGCGTCCCGCTGTTTTATTGCCACCCGACGTAGCTTCTCTTTACAATAAAAAATGAATGTACTGTCACAAACTACAGCATTTGGGATTTACTAGTCGGTAAAGTTGAACACTCTAGTTCAGTACTTTTATCGGAGCTCTAAAATCGATGTATTTCCTCGAGTAAAATTTATAAGAGGTCTCAGGTCTATGTATGATTATTGATTTGTAATATGATGACTTAAATCACAAAAATATGCAAAGTTCTAGTCACTATTGTGCCTACAATTATTGGTAAACAAACAAAACATACAAATAATGTATATTCTAATTAACTATTAACTTATATATTTTTTTGATGTCTGGATTCACGATTGTATTAGTAACTAAATAATTTTCACCTACAGGACTGTTTCCTGACAAACCAAATCGAGAAAAGAACCATATCGCTCATACCTGTAGGCCTAGGTTATGACAATGCTGGTTTGGTCAGTCAAAAACAGCGGATTCATTACAGTACTGATCCATTCATTCAGATCTATTTTGAACCAACAGTCCAGAAGTTATCGTCACTGGCTTTGTGGTTGAATGGTTTAGAAGATGCCAGCCCGGCAAGCAGAAGACCCGGGTTCAATCCCCAGTTGAGCAATGTTTTTAAATTTCTGGATTGCAATGTCAATCAATTGCAATAATTTGTTTTTTCTCCCCCAAACAATCAAATACTTGCACCACACCCAATGACTAGTATTACTAGCCTATTAGATGTATTATATTAAACCTAAGGGGTCTTCTTATACAATCCCCAAAACTCATCAAATGAAATCTAGAACGAAAAATTTTCAGGTGGCAAGACCCCTGGGCCCCGATTCTATAACTTCTACTGGATTGGATTCGTAGGTAATCGCACGAATCGAGCTTGTAGGCCTAAGTGGTGAATCACTGTGTGTATATCATGGTAAACGATTTGTTTGCTTTCGAGTTCGATTCGTGCGATTACCTATGTGAATCCAATCCAGTAGAATTATAGAATAGGGCCCCAGACCCTATTTTTTGTGTGTTGACATTTCATTAAACTGTATTACCTGTCTGACTTTGTTTTTTAAATACCGGTAGGCAACCACTGGAAAATATTTTTCTGGGGAGAACACTGGAAAAAAGTTGCTTACCAGTACAAATTTTAATGGTAAGAAATGTCCTTGGGTAATGACTCAATGAGTAGATTGCCCTAAAATATATTATTTAAGTTAGTGTAAGGCAAGTTATCCCAAAAGAGTAACAGATATGAAATTTAAATTAAATCTGCTCAAAAGTGTGTACGTAAACTAAAAGTGAATGACTTTTTTATGAAATGGAAAGTTGATTTGGATTAAGGGCACGTCAACCGTTATGTCATAATGTGCCACTCTAGCCTAGGGGATGTGGGGAAGAAAGTCCCATGCTGGTCAGTACCTCGGGTAGGGAGGAAAGGGCGGTTCTCACATCGTGGTCTTCATCGTCTTTGTCATTGTTCGTGTGGTCATGGCACCGTCAAGGGAAGGGGATGGTCCCCAATGATGACTGCCAGAGCTTGCCTCTAGTTTCAGGGAGTAACTCCCTTATTTACTAGCTGATATTTGGGAGATGAATTTCATCTCTTTCCTCGCCTTTTATGATTAGCAGAGCCAGGTTACTTTAAATTAATGCATTTTAATAAAAATTCTAAAATCTCAATGAAGTTAGGACGTGCATTATGAATTTATGTTTAAAAAATGTAAAAATTAAAAAAAAAATTGTTAGTCTTGCACCAAATCGTCAGTTTCATTGAATTATCCTGGGCAACATTCGGTAAAAATTGGTTAGGCTGACAAGTAATTGCAAAAATACAATCACAGGCCTACTTAAAAACTAAAAAAAAAACTTTGTTAAAATTAATTGAAAAATTTACACAATGGAATAAGAGTTACCAAACGTCATTTAATAAGTAGGTACTCCAAAGGGCAGTGGTTAAACCAATTTTCCACCAGAACGCAGTATGATCAAGGTTTGGTCACAGTTGTCTGGACGTTAATAAAATTCAAATTTCGAACAACATCCTTACAGTGGTACGTATTTTTGTTGATGTATTCCCGCTGGAACCACAATGAAAAGAGTGCTGTAACCAAACCCCGATCATGCAAACCTGGCGTAGAATCAGGATGGTCGCAAATTGGCATTGCCCCATCATTGCCCATCAATCATTGTAATGAATCAGTGTTTATAATTACACATTAACTAAATTAGTTACCTATACCAAAATGCATTATTTTTGTAAATAACGAGCACAACACTGCTAAATTTAGAGAAACGTTCTACACATGTTAAGACTAGGGAAACGCCAAAGTCGTTGTTAGACGAGTGAGTGAGCCGTGTGTTGAGTACCCGGTAACATTTCTTTTCTTCCCCTTACCTTAAGCGGACGTTACACTGGGAAGTGAAAAGAAAAAGTGAAAGAGAAAAAGTAACTTTTTGGAAGTAGAGTTAGCATGTAGCTTATGGGGGGTCGGAAAGTTTTTACTTTTCGACTTCCCAGTGTAACAGCAACGGGAAAAGTCCCGTAAGCTAAATGTTAATCTCTTCTAAAAAGTACTTTTTCTCTTCACTTTTTCTTTTCACTTCCCAGTGTAACGTCCGCTTTAGGCCTCCCTAGCCTATCATAGGCTACAGTGGAGCATTATGGCCTAAACTATGGCCTAAACTTAAATACCCTATTATTTATACGAATATAATTATCAAACTTAAATGCAAAATATGTTCCCGGTACTCAACACATGACTCGCTCACTCGTCTAACAACGACTTTGGCGTTTCCCTAGTCTAGTTGGCTAAAGCGCCCTTATAGCCGAAATGTGGGAGACATGGGTTCAATCCCCTGGTCGGGAAAGATTTTGTAATTTCTGGATTGTATTTCAAAAATTATTAAACATGTTTTGAAATGCATATGACGCAGTGTACTGGTACACAATTAAGTTAGTGTTCATACAGAACAGTAATATTTAGCTAGGAATTAAACTGGCTCTAGGCTTAGACAACGGCATCAATACGGCAACGGGAAAAAACTGGAAGACACCCCACACCACCTTCCTCTGCCTTCCACACTCGTCGGGCCTCCTACCTTCAGTTCGACTAATCGATTGTCTCACTAAAAAATATTACACATCGATAACACAACTATGTATTCGTTAAAATAGAAATGTTGATTTCTATGCCCAATTGTCAAATTAATTGCATATTTTGGAGCTAAAACTTGCAGAATACGTAATACTAATAGACGATTTTCAAAATCACCAGCGCCCTCTATATCCCGCGCGCAAAGCATTGTGGGAGAAAGGGCATTTACACGCTAACGCTAAATGCCATATTATGCTCAGGTGTGTGGAGAACTGTGTTTCCAACAATGGCAGTGCAGTCCGCCACAATCCCAATCATATGACATTTATCATGTAAATGCCCTTTCTCCCATGCGTTGCAACGGAGCGCGCATGCCAGATAATTCTGAAAATGATCTATTGCATGATTTGCTCTAATTTAGCTACATCTACACTTTCACCTTGCTATCAAGCAAATTAAAGTAATTTTCAAGTTCAAGTTTTGAGTCGGTATCGGTAACAGCATTTTATTATTATTGATTGAAATTGCCGTAAAAATGTGTTCTGACTGGGGTTTGAAGTTGAACCCAGATGAGTATTGAAAATTGTTGATAATATGGATGCCCATAGATATTGATATTTACAGTAAATTATTTTCAATATCAATATTTGTATTTTGTATTGCAATATTTCAGGATTGTATACACACAATAAACTTCAAAACTCCCAAATCAAATCTTGATCTTGGGTTTGCACTGAGTGCCATATCGTTTGATTCAATTAGTAGTCGCCTTGGAAGCCGAGAAAAGGAAAAGGATTTGAACATAGATGGGCAAGGCATACAAACAAAATGAAGTGTAGGTAGTTTTAGTTTATGCATTTATTGTCGATCGAAATTAAAGTTTGGCCCGGAGAATACAGAATTACCGGGACTGTACAAAAGTACTACTATCGATGCTTTACTCTCACAATTACAAAATAATATACTGTTATGTTATTCAAGTGTGCCTTACTTAAATGTATGAATTTCAATCGCTGACGTTGGTTCAATAATGTAAAATAATTCCCTTGACATCTTCATTAATGGTTATAACTTATTTATGTTCCGGTGGCAGTACAAACTGCATTGTCTACAACCAGGCCCACTGTACTTACTGCACAATGCTACCGTACACAGTTAAGTAGAAACGTAATGGGCATGGGCTATCACTATCAATTATCTAGGCCTAATGGCCTACCCCTGTAATTCAAATTCATAGGGATCTATAAAAAACTAATAGAAAATTAACATTGCCTTGATCATAGGCTACCCTAAGCTCTTATAGAGATAAACATAAATTTGAATTACCGCAGATCCGTAATTGAGTTTGAATGAACAAGGGTTGACTGTAGTCAGTAGGCCTTAGCAAGCTACCAATAATTCAATGACTTCTATGCTCGGACTACTCGGTACGAGCTCGTTCCGTGCGAGCTTATTTTGCTTGATAAACGCTCTGCTGATGAGCACCCTTCTCGGCTCCCGTTCCTTTTTCGTCTAGCAACACAAACCGAGCCAGCTCGGTTGATATGACCTGAAATTTGACTGCTAAACCCAATTGAGCTCAAATATGCGAACTCACAGCCATTTTCTTTGTAATCGTCCAATCACAGCCACTGCTTCCAACAACAACAATAACCGTTACAAACAGCTGTGTATTGATACATTTAGCAAGCGGTGACATTTCTAAACCTTTTAGCTCCGACTGAGATAGTCCGTTCTGAAAGCTCTCGATGAACATTAGCGAACTGAGATTGGAAATCCAGCACGCATCAAGTAGTCCGAGCCCAGCTCGCCTGATAAACGTAGTGAATGGTGAATTCTGGAAATATGTCTAACTTTATAGTTGATGTAGGGATACCAGGGCTTTGGCCACATATCTCAACAATTAATTAGGCCTAGTTGTTAGAAATGAGGTCACATCATGGAGGTTACATCTGGTACAATTAAAAACAAAATGCCATGTAAAAATTAGGAAGTTGCGTTACAAACTCGTGATGTAACATTTCAGCAAATGGGACAATATTGTACAATGCTACGCATAATACATTGTAGAGGCGCGTGCCAATATTCAGTGTCCGACTTTGCTTCAGTAGTAGACAGTCCTGAAATCTATCCGTGTTTTACTTTTACACCTATGGAATTGCTTGTAAGCAAAGTCAATTTTACAAAGCCGCTGAATGTTGGCTTGCGTCTTAGGTCTATTCAAATACTGGGGTCATACAGTAGCATTGGTATTTGTTGGAACATGCTACAAGCCTACAATGGGTCAATTCTATTAATTGTTTACCTTGGCCCTTAGAGCCCACATTTTCCAATGAGTAGGTACATATTTTCAACTCAGCCGAGTTACCAGTTTTTTAAATAGACTAATAAATAATAAATAATATTATGCAACTCAAAGTGGGTTACGTAATTACAATCCATTTATTAGACCTAATCATTTTTATTTTTTATTCTATTCAATTGCACATATTGTATTCTCTTTGTTCTTAAAATTATCCAAAATAAAATAATATCGAGTGTGCCATTTTCTAAAAAGAGTGATCTTAAATTGTAAAACATAAAGCTAAGCCTAGTAGCTGGTAAATAACATAAAAATTATAAATTGGCAACGTAATTTGTATATTTTTGTTTGATAGTCAAGTGATTGGCTTAGGCCTACATGATAATTGAAATAAAATGGTCATGTATCAGGAAACACAAAATGCATTAATAATTGTCCTCCTATTGATTCACTACCTAGTGCTGGAAATGGCGTTACTACATGCGATGCCTTTCTCGCTGTAATCTATTGCTATATGCTTTGGAGACTAAATTCCATGAATCCATATACCGATCCATGCACATTGCTATGCATTTCTGTTCCGAGCTGTCGAGTGATGTTCCTGGCTTACTAATGCATTTCTTGAAACACTTCTCCGTCATTTTCTGAAAACATAAAAGGAGATACTGTAGCCTGGCACACTTGGATTTTAACTCCTAGTGGAGAACAACCTATCTTGAAAGCATTTCAGTTCAGTTCAGTTCATCATAGATTTTATTCGCATGCTTTTTTTTTTTATACATACATGTTTCACACACATTACACTATTATAAAAATACAAAAAACATACATGCAAAATAGTTCCTACTTGATTGGATGCTCTGGCTTGGAGCCATTCTAGCAACAAGGTACATAATAAATTCTAAGGTTGTTCCGAATTAGCCTTGTTGATTGTGGCACTGTCTGCGAGTGGAATCGTGTCCAGCTTGATTAATTGGTATTTCATACTTAAATATGCCGGTCTAGCTGGTCATTGTTCGCTTATCAATGGTTTTGGCGCCTACAGGGTTGGCTTCGTCTGCTTTAAATTTAATGTCTCCCACTGAAAATCAGTTATGACCGAGTGGGTAGACTCTAAATTACGAATTTATTTATTTTTAATTTATTTAATAAAAAGTTGTGTCAGCCTACATAGACCTACAAGAGTGTGCGTGTGATGGAATTATGGTGAAGGATTATTACACAATGTTTTGTTTTGAGAGCTAGTGTTACTGTAATAATACCGTCATGTTACATCAGAAAAGTAGGCCTAGTGTTTTAGTGAGGATTTAAAATGACTAGGCCTATTTCATGGACAAGTTCCATCCATGAAGTATTCCCCATTAGGGGAAATGTTGTTTTTCCAACGTTGCTCTTCTTGCCCAGTTGAACATTTGAACGCAATTGTATGTAGTGGAAGATGTGGCCCTCAAGTGTAGTTGGTTTTGCATTTGGCTGTACATCCGCCTCTGATTAGATTGTCAAATAAAGACTCATGGCCCACCCAGACAAATAAGTTTTGAGTGGCCTAACAGAGGGGTAGGCCTAGATCGTGGGATCTTACCCTGGTCAAGGGGCAGAGCCACTGGTGGGGGGTTTGGCCCTGTTTGGGGTTTATTGTGTATGGGTGGCAGTGTTGGGTCAGTTCTTTTTTAAAATGAACTTTTTAAAAGTTCAGTTCACAGCTCAAATAATGAACTTTTAAAAAGTTCAAGTTCTTTTATAACCTAAAATTTTGAAAAGTTCAAGTTCGTCTAAAATATGAACTAAGTTCTTTTAAAAGTTCTTTTGTAAAAAAAATCACTGTTTTATTAAAGGCTGGCGTAAAATGAAGAAAAACACGAGGAAAAACATTAGAGGTGTTCGAGTACCAAACTACTCGCGAGTTTGAGTCTTACGAAAGTGTTGAGCTGTCTTCGATCGTGTTGATGATTTGTACTACATTCTCGTCGATCAGCTTGTAAAATTATGGCAGATTATGGCAGAAAGAAGAACTTTCAAATGAACTTTCTAAAAATGAAAAGTTCCTTCTCAGAAAGAACTTTTAAAAGTTCAAGTTCATTCATTTAAAAAAAGAGTAAGTTCACTGAAAAGTTCACAAAAAAAGAACGCGTTCGCGAGAACGCGTTCTTTTTAAAAGTTCCTTCCCCAACACTGATGGGTGGTCATAATATGAACAGGAATATTTTCTTTTAGTTGTAGGAAAGAGCAAGATTATTGTCTGTGGTGTGGGCAGGCAGGGGCGAGGAGCGTAGTAGGGCCTAATTGGATGAGCGTAGCGAGCGTAGCGAGCGAAGCGAAGATTCCATTCTACTACACTGGAGAAAAAAATCCGGAATGTTTTTTTTTTCTTTTTTTCTTTCTTTTTTCTGTATATTTTTGTCTGTCTGTTAACACGATTCCGGCTAAACCGATACTCCGATTGCGATGAAATTTTATGGAGGCCTTCGAAATCTCTGAACTAAGAACTGCCACGTTTTTGAGCGCAATCGAAAAATTATTTCTCATGAAAATCGCAATTTTACGATTTTTTTCGATTTTTAAAAAATTTCTTCGACTTATAACTCCTACATGCTTTATCCGATTGTAATGATTTTTTCACAGAACCTTAATTTTATGAATTGATATATTCGTGTGAAATTTGAGCGTAATAAAATAATTATTTCTCATGAAAATCGCAATTTTACGATTTTTTCCTTTTTTAAAATTACGATTAATTAAAAAAAAAAGTTAATTTTTTATTTAATTTGATTTAATTTAAAAAAATTTCAACAAAGTTCTGATTGTTTCACAGAACAACAGAAAATCCGCAAAACACATGGCAGCTCAATTCACCAATTACGCTCATCCAACAACGCGGCGGGACTTAAGCGTTTTCCTAGTAGTTAGTAAAATAAGGCTGTGGGTAAAGGTGACTGTAACAGCCATGGACGAAGCAAGTGCCAAGAATTGACTAGAAGCTAAGCCTAGGCCCCACCACTTTGTCTTGCCGCTATTTTTTCTCTCAGGACCTTACTTAGGTCTGTTGAAGGTGTAGGGCCTAGGCTAGCCAGCTGGCACTTCTAGGCCAGGCCTTTGTGTATTATGTATCCCCTTGGCAGCAGGCCTACAAGCTATCTGTGCAATTGAATTGGGAGGATGAATAAATAAATAAATCCGTTTTTAAGAGTCTACCCACTAAGTCACATAATTGATTTTCAGTAGATGCATCTGAAAGTCCTTTACAATACCTAGCTTTCACAAATCTTACCAGCCTCAGCCTGTCGCAGTGGCGTGGCGAACATACCAAATCGGAGCCCAGGCACCGATACCAAAAGGGGTGGGTGGTCCCCCAGGGACCCACCCACCCCTTACTTTTTAATGAAACATAATATTTTATATACTTTATATGACTATTTTAATTGTTAAAATCACACCTACTGAATTGTATGGCTACAGCTCTTTACTTACCTTAAAGTCTTACTGGACTATTTCTCGATTTGTTTAGTCGGGAAACACTCCCGTAGGTGTAATTGTTATTATTTTACTAATTAAAAAAGTTTATTTTTCTGAATTGTAGTAAAATAATAACTGTTACTGGACTGTTGTAAAAGTTTGTCATGAATCATGATTTTTTAGTAAAAGTGCAGACAACATGCATGATGGATATTCATCCAGTAGTTCTCAACTCAACTAATAACAGGTAGCAATTCAACAATTCTGCTAAATGAATAGACACGTTCGTTATACTATAACTTATTTCATTTGATTGAATAGATTGATTTGAGGTATTTATAAATTAAATACAGCTGGTGGCATGGAGGAAGTCTAGAACATTTTCGAGTTTTCTGTTTTAATTTTTAAATTACCGTCTTATGATATGAAGCAGGATTATCAACGTCGTGAATGCAGTATAAGAAGAAACATTCTTGGACCTATTTGAATTGAAGTATTTCGAATACAATTTCTAGATAAAAATGCATTGATTTCAATGAAATCGAGACAGTAAGTTTGTTCGTAAAAGAATAAAATCGTATCTTTTCTCTTCAAATATTGCAAACAAAGTGTTTCTTCAAAACTGCAGATTTGTACCAAATAACCTTAAATAATCATTTTCCCGGGGCAAGCCCACGGAGCCCCTAGTTTTCGTTATTATGCGTTTCAGTAGTTTTCCTAAATCCCAAATAATGGCTCTGCCAATAAACGGAGATAACGAACAAAATAACCAAATTGATCTCCAAAATGCACAGATTATCTAACGATCTAGGACATACAATTTCTTTTCAAATGGGAAGGCCCCCGGACTCCTCTTGTAGGTTTTGGTTTATTTGGATTAAGGACGCGTCAACCGTTAGGTCATAATGCACCACTCTAACCTAGGGGGGGGGGGGGGAGGAAAAGGGGCCCATGCTGGTCAGAACCAGCCACGGGAAAGGGGAGGAAGGGGTGTTTCTCACGTCGCGGTCGTCATTGTCTTTGTCATTGTTCGTGGTGTCATTGTCTTTGTCATCGTTGCCGGGGGGTCGTCAAGGGAAGAGGGCAAGGTCCCGGCGACGATTGCCAGAGCTCGCCTCTAGATTCGGGAGTAATATACTACCCTTCTTGCTAGCTGATGTTTGCAAGGTGGACTTTTTTTTCTTGAATCGCCTTTTACGATTAGCAGAGCCATGCTCTGGGCCAATTCTTCCCCGGCCCAGACGGGGGCTCTTGTAGGTACTAAATTCTTCATTGATTTCTTTCATAATGTGTATTTTTCCCCAAATTTTGGCTATGCCGCTACGAGGAGGCGAAGAGGAATAACACACCGTTGGCTTTATGAGTTCAACAAATAAAACATAAGCGCAATCTGTTCAGCGATTCGGCTGTTTTTATAGTTCACACTAGCACACACGCACAGAGTCAGAGAATAAGCGCCGTTTATCTTGAATAGTAATCCTCATTCGCTTTGCTTACTCGTCTAATAAAATCATATTAATTGCCGGTAAAAAGCACCAAATCCATTCTAGGATCACCAAAATTAAAAATATTCCCTGCGGGGCTAATCTGGGGTAGACAAAAAAGAATTACAAACCGTTGGCTTTATGAGTTCAAAAAAAACATAATATTTTCAGCAATTTCATTAAAATTTCATTTCATAAAAATGATATCAACATTGATAAAATCATATTAATTGCTGGTAAAACGCACCAAATCCATTCTAGGATGACCAAAATTGAAAAAATTCCCTGCGGGGCTAAACTGTGGAAGACTAAAAAAATGATAAACCGTTGGTTTTATGAGTTCAACACGAAAAAAATTCAGCCATTTCATTAAAATTTCATTACATAAAAATGAGGCTATCAACATCTATAAAATCATATTAATTTGCTGGTAAAACGCACCAAATTCATTCTAGGATCATCAAAATTGAAAAAAAATTCCCCTGCGGGCTAAACTGGGGGCACGCCCCCAGACCCCCTTGGTTGCCCCCCGAAAGTAGGGGGTGGGTATAGTTAAAATATTGTAGGCACCGATCACTCTTAGTATTTTTGCCACCCCACTGGCCTGTCGGTAGGTCTATTCCCCTAAGGTCTTACATACATAACATTTTCTTAACAATTACTAATGAGCCCTTCCGCCCGGTGGCAACCACTCACTCCCCCCAGACCTAATTTCTGTCCTCCCCTAAATACGATCTAAATTCCCTCAAAGACCCACTATCTACAACATTCCCAGACAAGTCATTCCACTCCCTAGCAGTCCTTTCCAAGAAACCGTACCGACCCAGATCCGTTCTTACTAGGCCTAGGGCCTACTTGATGCTGGAACTTCCATGAATGATCCCCTACCCCTGTAAAGCCCTTCCTGCAGCCTATTGCGGATGTCCCCCTACTTCCCCTAGCCGACCTGTAGGCCTACATATTGCACAACCTAACCTCCCTTCTTCTTCCCTCTAATGACTCCCACCCCAACTCTCCTAACATTGCAGTGACACTGTCATATAGGTACTCTTTCGGTTGGTATGGACAGTTTTTTTTATGTGTACCTACAAAACCTTTAACGTCGCTATTTTAAATGTAAAGTACCTACAAAACCTTTAACGTCGCTATTTTAAATCTAAAGTAGCCCTAGGCCCTACCTACAAAACCTTTAACGTCGCTATTTAAAATCTAAAGTAGGCTACCTACTGATCAAAAACTGTCCATACCAACCGAAAGAGTTCCGTCATATATACCCTCTCTACATTCCCCTTATCATCCTCCTCCCACCGCCACCGCATAACCCTTCTTGCCGCCCTACGTTGAACCTTCTCTACCTCCAAAACATCCCCCAGCTTATACGGATCCCTTAAGGATCTTTTAAGGCCTACGTCTCAGGGACTGTAGGCTAGGCCTAGGCCCTAGCAGGGGCATAGGCATGGGTAGGGAATAGGGAATATGGGGTAACATAACCTAACTTGATTGAAAAGAGAAAACTCACCGTTAGCAATTCTTGAGCGTTTGCGACAGCAATTTGTTGTTTTACCTGATCCATCAACTCATCTTTTTGAAGACCAGATAACTGGTTAGCTTGTAAAGCATCCATAGTTGTAGGCCTAGCCCTAATTAAATTTTAACGGTGAAAAGTAAAGATTCGATATCATACAACAGAAAAATACCATTGCCCATCGCAACCGGAAACAGGGGATTGCATGTGACTTTCGACTTTCGACGACCGTGGTTTCGACTCGGAAGTAGAATTTAAGCGATCAGAATAGCAAACCTTACAACGGACCAATCAAATTACAGAAAATGTTTGGCGGGTTACTATTCATACAAGTTCGCCAACATAATTTCTCTAAACATGAGCCATAACAACTTTTCAGTTAGGCCTACTTTGCGTTTTCATGTCGTTTTGCGCGTGTTTCTTCTAGTTTGTTCGACGAATGTGTGATAATATTAATAAGGACATAGTAGAAGTGTAGATCTATTTTGACATATAGATGATACGATGGACGAGTTACTGCCTTCGGAAATAGCCAGACTCGTTCTTGGTAAGTTGGGGCCTTTGTGCTGGGTCTGAGGCCATCTTCTTTGGCCAGAGGCCTAGGGGCCCCTAGTCTAGGGGCTAGGGTAGGTTAGACCTCGAAAACCCCAATGTTCTGCATACCTATGTCGACGTCAATATAGGTCTTTATGGCTGTAGAAAGGTTACGCTTGAAGTGAAGTATAGATTGGTGCATCAAGGCTTAGCCTAAACCTAGGCCCCCCTTGTCAAATGCAACTAGCCCTACTAGGCCTAGGCCTAGGCCTAGCCTAGTAGCCCCTAGCCGCTAGGCCTATAAAGTTTTTGCACTAGAGCCTAGGGTTGGCCTGGCCCTAGGTTAGGCTAGGCCCTACTTTTTTTTGTTTGTTTGTTTATTAGCCTTCTTTGGTACACTTATGCGTCCACCCACTATTGTGGTGGACAAGTTTTGGAGTTGTCAAGAAATGTAACAATAAGGGGGGCTAGTGTGGACACTTTTTAAATAATGTAATGATATTTCATTACTGGTTGGAATAAAGGTAGTTCAACATATTCTTGAAACATGTTAGTATGTTACCTTTATTAGGCCTATAGGCCTATATAACTTTATGTTGGTTACATGTTACAAGAATTGTGTTATGTATAGGGTTACCATAAGTGTCTCAACAAAAAAAGAGGACATTTCGTTCACAGACATAACATAACATAACATAACATAACTTAACGGTTGCAAATGGGCCCTTCCGCCCGGTGGCAACCACTCACTCCCCCCAGACCTAATTACTGTCCCCCCCTAAAAACGATCTAAATTCCCTTAAAGACCCACTACCTACAATATCCCCCGGCAAGTCATTCCATTCCCTAACAGTCCTTTCCATGAAACCATACCGACCCAGATCCGTTCTTACTACTTGACGCTGGAACTTCCATGAATGATCCCCCCTTCCCCTGTAAAGCCCCTCTTGTAGCCTATTGCGGATGTCCCCCCACCCCCTACTTCCCCTAGCCGCCCTGTACATATTGCACAACCTAACCTCCCTTCTTCTTCCCTCTAATGACTCCCACCCCAACTCTCCTAACATTGCAGTGACACTGTCATATACTCTCTCTACATTCCCCTTATCATCCTCTTCCCACCGCCACCGCCTAACCTTTCCCGTAACCCTTCTTGCCGCCCTACGTTGGACTTTCTCTACTTCCAAAACCTCCCCCAACTTATACGGATCCCATGCCGCCGCCCCATACTCCAGGACAGGTCTAACCACTACCTTATATGCCCGATCTTTAACCTCCCGGCTGGCCCCTCTTAGATTTCTCATAACAAAACCCAGAGCCCTATTTCCCTTCTTAACAACTTCTTGCACCTGATCCCTCCAACCCAAGTCCTCTGCCAACATCACCCCTAAGTACTTATACGTTCCTACTTTCTCCATAACAGCCCCCATTAAAGTGTATGTCCTACCTACCTTAATTATTCTTCGCGAGAAACCAACCACCTTACATTTACCTATGTTCAAACCCATCTTATTTGCTGTGACCCATTCCTCTATTACCCCCAGATCTGCCTGCAACAGCCTAACATCCTCAATCCCCCTTATTGATCTCCACAAAACACAATCATCTGCAAATAATCTTATTCTTGATGTTATTCCCTGCCCTATGTCATTTCGCGGATTACAAGGGGTCTGGGGCGGAGCCCCTGCCGCCAGAGGCGAAATTTTTTTCCGACACTTTTACCGTCAGGATAGCGTTTAGAGCGATCTGAACAAGGGTCAAGGAAGGACTGTGGTGCCGATGCCTTTTAAATTGTGGGGTTATTTTTTAAATGAACACTACATTTTATGACAAAACTAAGACAAGTCGTCTAGGCCTACAAACACTTCCTTACGTACGCCGTACGACGTGGACACAAGGCACGAAACGTACGGAAATGGTAACTAAATCACGTGATAGTACACTGCTTGCTGCACAGCCTGGCGTGTTGTGACACGCTCGGACACGCTCGGACATGATCGGCTGCTCGTATTCGGCGATTTACGGTCGGTGGATGGTAAGTGAGGGGGCGGAAGGGTGCGCATGCGCCTCTGCATGGAATTGGGTGAAATAACCGGACATTTTGCATTATTTAAAAAAAAACGCCCGGACAGACATAAAAAAAGAGGACATGTCCGGCTTTAACCGGACGTATGGTAACCATAGTTTATGTACCTGATTTAAAATTGTCTACAAAGTGTCCACACTAGCCCCAGTACGAGGCTAGTGTGGACAATGTAGGGGGTTAGTGTGGACACCTAAGAAAAAGCTCATCAACACAAAATTTAGCTTCTTATATACTATATTAGGTATACATAGGATAAGTCTAGTAGGTTTGCAACAAAATTTCATACATTATGACTTTGAATAGTGATTTTATTAAACAACGTTGTACATCGAGAAGTCAACGTGGAAAGAGAAGTAGCTTGCTGCACGTGATGTACCACCAACAAGTGATGGGATTGGCAATTTTGCTACAATTTCAGTTCGATAGATTTGAGAAACGTCTTTTACTTCAGGAAAAACAAATTTTAAGTCTTTCCGTCTTAAAAATTGAACATCAAAGTCTTTCCCCGTGCCATAGGCAACATCGACGCGACCTACATAGAAGACTTCATGGGACTTTTTTGAAAATTTAACCAATATGAAATCATTCACTTGAATGTGATCGTCGTCACACAAAAGTTTTGGTTCAGGGACCTCTTCATCACACAGGATTTCTTCGTCAGATGACCCCAATACGATTCCAGCATCGGAATCAGAATCAGACATTTCTTCACGAAACAGTTGTTTTGCAACCTCCAAGGTGTTTTTCTTTTTCATTATTTTCTTTCCCCCACATTTATTTTCTCCCTGCCCTTTCTTTGAAGCTGCTACTGCAATTTGGTTAGTGTGGACATGTCCACACTAACCCCCTTCAATGCTGTCCACAGTAGCCCCATGCAGCCATTTTTGCTAACATTGTCATAATTTAATAGAACTAGAATATTTTCAAAAACCTTTATAGTCTGAACTGTAGGCCATATAATAAGGCACATTATGCAACATACATTGATTTGAATTAGGTATAAGGTTAAGTATCTAAATTCACAAATGTCCCATGTCCACAAAACCTTACCAGCAATGGAGCAAACAGAAGCCATGCAGATATCTTGAAACCTGTTGAACTCAGCAACACCAAATTACATGTGAATGAAGGTAACAGTGTAGCCAACAACTGAGATTTTTTTCAGAATTTATACTTCCTTCATTGGCGGGATATTTAAAGTGTCCACACTAACCCCCTGTACACACTAGCCCCCCTCTCCCCTACTATCTAGGCCAATTAGTATTACATATAAAAAATTTAAATTTAAAAAGTACAATGTCAATAAATGACTACTGAACATTACTACTACAGATTAAAAAAGGTTAAAATAATACAGAGAGGCATATTCAATAAATGTCTACTGTACATTACTACAACAGATTATAGAAGGATAAAATAATACAGAGGGGAATATTTACAATAGTAGCCTACAAATAGGCCTATACAAGATCACGGTAAAACTACCGTATGGGGTACCCCGCTTCGCGCGCAAATTTTTCAACGAATACTGCCAACCGCGTAACAACTTGTATCCCCAACCAACTTTTTCCCGATGAAAAAACACTGAAAAATACTGCACCTGGGTCTGTCCATGGTTTCTCTTGTGACCGTTTGCAAGAATTTTGAGTATTACTTAGATCACAGTTTTTTATTTATTGGAGCGTTTCTGCCAAATTTGTGTAAATAATTCAAGTTAAAAATAATTTATTAATGTTCAAAATCTCAAACAGATTGGTACATTTAAAGACTTACAAAAAATTAAAGTTCATCAGTTTCCTCTTGTGACAAGGTAAGCACACTGAAATGTGCATGTCAAGTTTCAAGTCCTGGCCTATCAAATCTAATTTAATTTTGAAATAAAAAACTTGTCTGATCACCAATCCCTTACTAATGTATTAAATAACAGTTGATTTGTTAACATTGGGTTAAAGATAATGACATTATTCATATTTATACTTAACATGTATGGTTTCTCTTGTGACAGTTTCTCTTGTGACATATGTGAACCAGTATTAAGCAAGGTTAATATTAGTTACAAAGCATTGGTTTTTCTCAATCAATAATCATACTGTCATTAGAGAAGCAACAAGATAAATTACAGGTCGAGTGGATTAATATATATTTACAAAACAAATGGTAAAATGTTGACAATCAATTGGTTAACTACTGAAATATATGAGATCGATTATTAGCTAAACAGTTAAAAACAAAGTAAAAGTGCAAGTGTTAGTAAAAGCATTTATGATGGATTGATTGACCATGTTGAATTATAAGATTTATCAACATCAAAAGATAGGGAAATGAGCAATGAAACAACACGCTGAAATTCCGCAGCTTCAACGCAAAAGATAGCTACACGCGGACGCCCTGAATACGTAACTAAATTAGGTGCTGCATTCAGTTTGGCTAAAAGAGTGTTCTTTGCCAGTAGGCCTACAGCAAAATCATTGATAGCAGGCCACATAAATTGGTTTGGCCCACAAACTTTCATAAATATAACTCAAAACGGTTTAGTTTTAAGTTTTAGCCATTTGATAGGCCTAGAGCTGTAAAGTGAACCAGTTATTTGATAAAATTTGTTTAGGCTATAAAATTAACAGGCTGCTTAGTTTTCTAAAACAATCTAGGCCTAGGTCTAAGCCCAACACCTCTGGACTTGTACCTACCCCTACCTAGAATAGGTCTTTTGCCTAAATTCAAACCACTTAGTTCCCGTGACTAGGCTTTAGGCCCAGTAAAAGTATGATCTCTAAAAGTTACCCATGCCATGTCCCTGCCTAAAAGTTGTTAACATATCAATTCTAGGACCTACTGTTAAAAGTTCTCCTTGCCTAAGCCTAGCATTTCTAACCCTATTCTGGCCTGGATTCCATAAGTGATTCTAAATCTAGACCTAAGTATTTTACAGTAGGCCTATTATAACATGCATATTATTTCAATAGAGCCTAAAATGTTGATGTTTTATTATACATAATGGGAATTAAACTTAGAATAATTTAAACAACAACAACAAGTAGATAGAACCATGTGCTTAAAAAATGTGGGTTTCTCTTGTGACAAGTTCTTCGGTTTCCTCTTGTGACTGATATTGAGATCTATCTGGAAGGCTGTGTATTGAACTCAAGTTGATGCCACTTACACCATCTATTTAGTGTGGCATGAACTAGCACTGTGCCAAGTTTTGAGTCGATAAATGCAATACTCTGTTCTTACAGCTAGTTGAATCACTATTTGGTTTCTCTTGTGACAGCTTCAAATACAGATTTGAAAATCATATTTCCACAAATCTTCTTTTATTTTTAGGGGTTTAAAGATTGTAGATTAATAAAATATACACTTTGCTGAATAACTGGGTACAATTTTTTTTTATGTAAGTCAATTAGAAAACTTTTGATAAACATCCAAAGTTGAACATTATTTTCCGGCGTTTTTCCGTTTTAAAAATTTCCACGTTTAACTTTGTTTTGAACACACATGTATTAAAATAAACTTCACAAGACATAATAAATAAGATAGTGTGATCTTTTGTGATTGATTTGATGTATCATACTTAGTTGTAAACATTATTTTTTATATTTTGTTATTTTGGATACTTTCTCATGGACATACCCACCTACAACACCTTTAACGTCGCTATTTTAAATATAAAGGAGTTTCAACGCTAAATATGTTAAAAATACTGCACCTACAACACCTTTAACGTCGCTATTTTAAATATAGGCTAAAGGAGTTTCAACGCAAAAGGTGTTTAAACTTTAAAGTAAATAACGGCGTGTGATTGACAAAAGAGCAATAATTTCTCGTCATCGGTCACAATTTGATTAAATTCCGCGATGGTGAACTCACAACCGGAGCAATCCATATTTTGATCGATTACAGCCGGCGCGCGACGTGTTGTTTTCAATGTAGTTACTATCGCATTGTGTAAGTTGGCTGCAGTAGTGATGCGCGCGCACGTCGGGGTACCTTATACGGTAGTATTACCCAAGATCACTATTACAGATTAAAAGGTTGATACCAGCCAGAGACTGAGGCCAATGTTCAGTCCCCCCAGCTGTAGAATTCTGACAATGAGTAGAATTCTTTATCCAGCAACCATGCCTTAACCTCCCATTTAAAGGAGCTTCTCTCAATGTTGGCTTTGATGCCCTCAGGCAGATGGTTATATACTTTTTTACCTGCTTGAATAGGATCATTCATACTTATTTTAAGTCTACACTTATGCAGGTGCAGGTCCTTCTTTTGCCTTGTATTGTGATCATGAAAGCTTTCATTTCTTGGGAAGTATTGGGGATTGTCACTCACAAAGTTTGCAATTTCGAGGATATAGAGGCAAGCTACTGTCAGTATTCCCTGTGACCTGAACACGTTTCTACATGATGCTCTATAATGCAGGTGGGCAATAATTCTTACAGCTCTCTTGTGCAGTCGAAAGACTGATGTTACACTAGTTGCATTACCCCAAAACATAGGCCTAATACCGTATTGAATTATTGATTGGCAGAATGCAAAATATACCATTTTGGCCACATGTGGGTTACAACGCTTTATCACATTACTCAGAACAAAGCAAGAAGTGCTCAACCTGCCACACATCTTATTCACATGTTCAGCCCATTTTAGCTTGTAGTCCAACACCAGTCCAAGGAATGCTGCATGCTCCACTGGTGTGAGACTTTCTCCCTCATAATTAAAAGGCTCCTGCAGAAGATCTCCCTTTGTTTGAAAAGATAGAATCTGAGTTTTGGCACAATTAAGTTTTAGTTTATTGGCCTCAAACCACTCAATTAGTGCTTGGAGAATTTCTAGGAATTTAGCTTCCAGGCCTATAGGCCTACTACTTAGGGTGTGTCTGAATTATGGTCCAAGTCCAGGTCCAGGTCCAAGTCCAACTCAATGTTCCAACTCAAGTCCTATACTAGCCTATAGTAGAGAAGCCTACCGGGAAAAGTCAACACTACCTAAAGTTAGGTTAGGTATGCATTCGAGAGTCCTTTTTAAAGTATTTGATAATAAAAACTATTTGTTCATCTAGTAAAAACAATTAAATATGTGATAAAAACAAATGCAACTTCAATGTTTACCTCCAATTAAAAATGCATTCATTTGTTGTTTCGCTCATTGTCACCGTCAGCCATTTTGAACTGGACCTAAAATGAGTGTACACTTTCAATTGCTCGGTCCATTTGCCGACTTGGACCAAGAATGGACCTAGAATTACACTTTTCAGACAGGACAACATTTGCCATTGACAGATAATTAGTACCTTCTACGTTGTAAGAAGTGGATTTGAATTTGGACCTAGACCTGGACCTGGACCTAGACTTGAAATATTTTTCAGACACACCCTTAGAGCTCTAATTATCACACTCGTGTCGTCCGCAAAGAGAATCACCAGCCCATAAGGGACGTTACCTGGTAGATCGTTAACATAAATAATAAAAAACACCGGTCCAAGGATCGACCCCTGAGGTACCCCATGTCTGACTACTCTCCAAGGCGAGAGAACTGCCGAGACGCCTTTGCCTATTGAAACCCTCTGCTTCCTATTCAATAAGTAAGATTTGATCCAGGAAAGGCTCAACCCTCGCAACCCTATATGTTCGAGTTTACTAATTAATAGGCTGTGGTCAATAGTGTCGAAGGCTTTGGAGAGGTCGCACATGATTGAGCCTACTGCCTCCCTCTCTTCCAGAGCTAGTTGAACAGCGTGTGTTAGTTGAAAGACAGCTGATTTAATAGAGTGCCCCTCCCTAAAACCGTGTGGCATTCTGAGAGAGGGTTGTATTTTCCCAAGAATTTGTTGAGCTGTTTCAGGAACAACAAACTTCTCAACAAACTTCCTAGGTAGTAGCCCTACCTGCCCCACTGTAATAAATGAGTGAAGTCATGGACCTACTAGACCTATAGGCCTAGCCTACCCTGGATTTCTAGGGTACTAAGGGTGCGTCTGTAATCGACTTTTTGAGCGAGTCTGCTTGGCTAAGTCGACTCGTTAGCCGGAAGTCACGTGATGAAGTTGGCGTCGAAATGTCACAAGTAGACATCGGTCGTCTACTTGGTTAGCACCCGAGCGTAGTCGCCGAAAGTGTATGCTTGTGAGCCTACTTCGCCTACTTCAAGATGGCCGAATGCGAAGAAGTGAAATGCAAGCAGGATTGTAATTAATTAATTTAAATTGTTCCTAGGATCTTATATTTAATGAATTATTTTCTTACCACGTAGAAAATTAGCAGTGTCAGGAATTCAAACAACTAAATGCATGTTTTAGGCCAAGGGCCTAGGCCTAGGCCTAGCCTGAGCTAGACCTCAGACCCCAGCCAAACAGGGTTGCCAGATATATGAGCGCTGATGTCGCCGCGGCAACTTTTGAAGTCGCCCAAATGTCGCCCAATCTGGCGCGGCGGCCCAAATGGGGGGGAACGCCCCAGAATTGCCCCGCAGGGCGTTTTTTTTTTCTTCATGTTTTTTAAAAGGTGTATTTTTGACTCTACAGAAATATTGGAGAATTTAAGGGAGTATATTTATGGGTATATTTACTAGGCACAATAGATTAAATTAAAGATTAAAAACTCTATAGTCAAAAATAAAATATATTCTGTACCCACGTGCTGAAACGATAATCTTGTAAAATCGGAGCCACTAAAATGATAAACAACACCACCAACAGTTCGACACAACTTCACGTAGGGCTACGCGCACGCGCGGTCAAAAAACAACTGAGCTTCTGTATAAAAGATCTATCTGCTTGGCCTTCCTGCCTCCTCGACATTCCACCCCTATTGTCTTGTATCCTGATGTGACATTTAACCAAACAAAACGCCAGCGGGCCGGGCAAAATGTAGTCGGTTAATGTAATGAGTATTCTGTATGACTTACCTAATATTTAAATTACAAAATACTATTTATCAATGGAATAATTTCTGATTATTTGTGTTTAAAGCAAGCTGTAGATTGAGAAATTTTTGGAAAGTTTGGATTTTCGTGAAGTAGCCCATTTCGGCGACAGGCGACTTCCGAAATATTTTGGTCGCTAAAAACTTTGCTTGGTCGCCCAAACGGCGACAAATCGCCCAATGTGGCAACACTGCAGCCAAAATCTAGCATTTTGAATGTTTTGTGATATAGTTTGATGACTTTAAATTTATTTTTAACTTCTTGTCCTTGGCCAAGGAGCAGGAGGTTATGCTAGGCCTAGGCCCTATGACAAGCCAAAAACGAGAGATACAACGCACATGGACTAACAAACACAAGAAAGTTTGTTTGTTTACTAATTTAAAAAAAGACTCAAGCTACCGCCTTCTCGTGGGTGGGTTTTGAGAGCGACTTAAAAACGTCCGTAAAGTAGGCAGTGGGAAGCCATGATAAGCAGGCTTTGAGTAGTTGTTGACAAAATCATTAAGTAGGCGAGGTGTAAGCAGGCTAGCACAGAGCAGGCAAGTTTTTAGCAGGGTAGCAGTCGAAAAACGATTACAGACGTACCCTAACCTAGGGCCTACGGCTTTGGGACTAGGGCTAGGGTAGCAAACATAGTGTAAAGAGTAGGGCCTAGGCCTAGTTAATAGCCTTGTTTACATGGAGAACTGAGTACGGAGTTGAGTACGGTTTGTGGTCTCAGTGCCTCATGTAAACACATCAGGTAGGGCCTACCAGTTGGGTTTGGTCCGACAAAATGGTGCGACCAAACCGAAATACCGTACTGATTACAAACATGTACACAGCTTCTTGTAGGAAACCGAACTGAATGAACATGAACTGTGGCTTTTTAGCTTGGTTTGTGCAATCGCCGTAAGAGTGTTGATGCTGCATCGAATGTTGGGTTGGCCTACTCGACATGTAGCCCCTAAACGCTTCAATCAAGGACATTGGAACCGTAGCCTACTTAAATTTCAGTACGGTACTAGACCCAGTCCTCCAATTTGGTAAAAGTGAAGGGTTAGCTACTCAGTGATGTTTTTAACCCTTTTTTGTTGGAAAAACACAAGCACACATAAACTGAAACACAAAACAACACTTAATGACACTAAAAACACGTAACAAACATCCACCATCACTTCCACACACCGCCATCTTCGAACTCAAATCCAGCTTAAACCAGTGCTTTCAACTAGGCCTACCCTAC